>JAAAKQ030294977.1:0-10252 GCA_010016005.3 Zanna intricata
AACTAAAAATCATATGGATTTAATACTAGTAGCGCCATCTATGTGTCAGCCTACGAACTTTTCAGCCCACCTGGTATGTGTAGTTTCAATCTTCTGGGTAATAGTTTGTGAACTGTTTCCAGAACATCTAACATTAGGTTTTCTGCAATCAGGAGTCTACTGATTTCTGATTGCAGATTATCAAATTTCTTCAACAGTTTCGTCTGATACTCGTGGTCTGCCATACCAACGTTGTATATTATTTTCATAAGGTGGCTCTTTTCCATATTCATGTTAAAATGCACATTAAACTAAAATTACAGACTTCAATTCAGCCTGCCAAACAACACCCTTTGCTTTTTCTTGAACAGTGACATAGTAACAAAGTAAACACACCTCAGCAATGATACAAAAATCAGTGTGGTGGTTTGAACTGCTGTTACACAAACTTTTGAGTTGGAGGCTAACAGAGCTACTAAGATAACTTCTCAAAATTTCCCTATGCCTTGATCTTTTTCTCTTTTTCTGCTTAGCCTCTGGAATTACTGTAAGGTAATTCTTCAGAGAATGAATGATGATATGTATGAATGTGGATAAAGTGTAGTCTTGTACAATCTCAGGTCGACCACTCCAGAGAAGTGTGATTATTTGAAACCCAACCACCAAAGAACATCGGTATCCACGATCCAATACTCAAATCTGTATAAAAGTAACCTTTACTAAGAATTGAACCTTAGAACTCTCAACTTCAAATCAGCTGATTTGCGATGTTGCGTTAACCACTAGACTAGCCCCAGTGGGCTTTACTGCCTTGATCTGAATTACAGAAACCCCACCATCCTTTAATGAAGAGCCTGTATTGATAATTTCTTATATATATAAAGATTTCATTTACCTGTATATTTTGATTTAATTGATACAGATCTTCTATTGGAACAGAACCAACACTGCTAATTACTGAGGAAGAAGGACTGTAACAAAATGAGGGAAGAATTAAACACAGATAACAAAATAATAATACCTTTAACTTATTTACGTCTACTTAATGTTATTTATAATACCCAAAACATAATTATATTTACTGAACTGTTTATGCACCTGGCTAGGCTAATCAATATCAGGCAAAAACGGGGCACACCTCACTTGACAAATGATGCATCATAGAATTTTAGTTGGAATAATAAAAAAAAAATACTAATATATCTCTTTATAAAATTCAATAGAATATTTTCTTTTTTACTTTAAATAGAAAAAAAAAATTCAAATTATTTTTTGAATTTTTTTTTATATTTTTTCAATTCTCCAAAACCATTTTCTATTTTTTATTGAAAAAATAAAATATTAAATTAATAAAATGTTATAAATAGAAATGTAATGTTTTCATATTAACTGACATACGAATAAATCTGAACAGTTTTTTTTTTTTTAAGACATGATATTCTATATAACCTGAAATTCTCTCAAAAAAATTATGTAATGTATAAATTATTTATCATTCTAATTTTCCAATCTATTATATAGCAATGGACTTCATCAACAATAATAATAATAATATTGCAAAAGTTTTTTATATTAATGAATATAAAAAATTGTTCAAAATATAAAGAGTAGATTATACAGCAAGAGAAAACTTTATGTGATGAAACATCTCCACAAACTGGCCATTGCTAATTATGCTTTTTTGGATTTGGAAACCAAGATGCTATTTCAAGAACAAAAAATAACTCAGCACTCAATGGAACAGATGCACATGTAAGACGCATCTTTTAATTAAAAAAGATTTTCATTTTTTTTTTTTTTTTTTTTTTTAAGTATCAGAATCTAAAATAAGCAAAGTTCTTTTTCCTTTTTTGTGATAATAAAGAACAAAGAAATAACAGTATTCTTCAACTCATCATTTCATTATCTGACCTAAGTCAAATTTCATTCCATTACCCTTTGCTATGTGACTTCCTTTATATCTACAAAATTATATTTCACCCAACTTAAGTTCTTTCAGTATGAGAACAGAAAGCAGTAATGAAAAGCACAGAAAATTGAAATTTTTTTTGGCATTAAAAACTAGTTTTTATTCTACTTTTCATGGATGATGACAAATGGAAAGCTGCTTGCCAAGCTAAACTACATGCAGGAAACCTAACCTTTTTTCTGTTACAAAATTAAAAAAATGTATGAAATCAACAATTTTCTTAAATCTGAGAAAATAATCGCACTACTGTGCAGATAATTAAGTCATAAATGTATATTATATTTATAGAAATATTATTATACTATAGAAACTTATAGATTTATAGAAAATCTATCTCTCAATATTATATAAAATTCAAATGGATGTACCACAACTTTAAAATTATTTGTATTAGGCCAAATTTTCTTATGCAAATCTTAAAAGTATAGTATTAATACAGTAGAAATAAATTTAAAACCTTCTAATAAACACTATAGAAAAACATACATCAAAAAATGTTCATAACAAATGAAAACTATTCTAAGCTTAATAAACCCTTAACTACATTCTAAAGTACAGAACTAAAACATGATGTTTACCAGAATGATTAAAATTATCAGTATATTATCCTTAAGCTGTATATCAAATTTATTTACTTCCTAATATTGCTGCCTGTAGTTTAGCTTTCCTCAATATATTGTTACCACACGCCTTTAACTTTGCGAACGCCGGACGAGAAAACATCAGCTGGAATACAGTATACGATGCGCATGCACAGGCAGGCACTCCCCCCACACGGCATCTGATCGCGTATCTATACTCCCACCATAGTAGCACTACCCCACCACTGTGGACTTTAATAAAGGAAGACTTCCTAGCATGGAAATTCATTCTAACACCAACCACCACCTAGAGAAGACCTCGGAGAAGAAGAAGATGGAAGAAGACCAAAGGAGTTCCCTAGCCGATTCAACGCTGGACCACCCTGCCAGAACAGCAGGCCTGGCCAGCCCACCAAGGGAGTCGCTGGATGCAGACACTACATTCATGCTCCAGCTCGCCAGGCTTCCATCACCCTGGCTGGCGGACGCAGCTTCGAGAGCCACTCGGGAGAACCGCCTCAGCGGTGAATGATGACCGACGCCGACCCGACACTGCAGGGCTCTGGGGGTCGTCTCCACTACCACTCTGTAGTGGGAACCCAACCACTGCTGAGGGAAAGCCCAGTTGGACTTTGAGGGCCAAGCCGCAACTCCCCGACTGTAACTGAGTCGACTTCGCCAGAGACCATCTCCCGGCCCCAACAGCTCTTCTCAGAGCTAACCACAAAAACAACCCTTTTCAGGGTCAGAAAGAGATTTTAGACAACATGTCATCAAATGGCTTCAACGACACCTACAGCCTTTCTGAGGGCTATTACGAGATTAGCAACAACAGCCCTTCTCAGGGCTGTTGTGATTATTATATGTGTGGCTATTATGATGAGTTTTTAAACGAGCCACCGAAGCCCCATTCAGGCATAAAAAACGGCCCTTTTCAGGACCATTTTTTTTTTTAACTATATTTTTAAACTCTTTATATTTTGTGTTGAAATTCCACTGTCGTCAAAGCCATTCAGCTTTTAGTTTTTAAAAGTATACTTGCTACCAACAATTTTAATAACTATAATCTTCTGTAGTATTATAAAACCCACACACTCGTTACAGTATGATTTATACATTTCTCAACTATTTCAACAGTTAAATGTCATAAAAGTTTGAAGATGTTTAATAGAAAGCAATAATTAATCAATAAATACAGAAGATATTAACAAACAAAAAATAAATAAATAACTCCTACTCAATTTAGCCTTCCTCAAAAATATAATATTCAATAATACATACATAACAGTAAATAATATTTATCACTACTTGATAATAAAAATACCCATCACCAAATTATACACAATTACCACTTTTGCAATTAACATGTGAAAATGCAGCTGGGAAATAAATCCTACTGAGTTCTCATCCTTACTGCACTGAATCACCTGCTACCAAGATTACATTGTGTGCTGCTTAGGAGTTCTAATTATAGTTGAATGAATACCTACTTAATTTCTCTCTATTGATTTAAAAAACTTTTTAATATTTTAATTACATATATATGTGAGGTAAATCCTCTGAAGAAGCAGTTGCACACTGTAAAAACACTTGCACAAAAGAAAAAGCAACAAAAAGATGAGAAAATGTAGATCTCTTAAACACTCATATATAATACAAACCTGCTGCCAATCCAATCAGTCTGAACTTTCATTTAACACACACGCGCACGCGCACATGCACGCATGCACACACACACATGAGCCAGAAGTACAAATCAATTGAGCCCAATTTCAAATCATTAATATGCCTGCTCTCCTTCATACAATCTAAATACTTTTTTTGAGAATGAATTTTTTAAGACAAATTTTTGCTTTATTGATGGTTTTGATTTTTATATGTATATGTTTTATATTGTATATGTTATACTTATAAGTTATTTGTTCCCCTCTCAAAGATCAAATACAAGAAAATTGGCAGGTGGTAGATTTTAATGTAAAAATAATCCAAATTGCAAAAAACTTTTATAAAAATACATTTATAAATTTTAGTAACATATTTCTATGCAAATGGCAATTGTGTATAATTACTTAAAATGTATATTAACCGTAACCGTGAAAAAAAACCCACTAACCAAGACTAATTAAGTATTTAAGTGCTAATAAAGTATTTTAAATTTCTAACAAGAACAACATTTCTGTTCTAATTAGAAAGCATGCTACGGTGTCTGGACTGCATATTCAATGCTTTGACTTACTATGAATATAGCACATTAAATTTTTCAAAAAAAAAAAAAAATGTAAATTACAGAAACAATAATTATTTTATTTTTTTAAATAAAATACATATTATTCTAATAAATTTAACTCCACAAATTTAAAATTTATCCATATTTTCATTATTTATATTAACATGACAGTTCAAAATTAATAATTAGTTTGATGAGAATATTTAATAAAAATAAATAAATTTATAAAAGCATTAACGTAGGTAAATATGAGATCTACTTAAATGTTCCAGGTTTATGAAAAAAGAATTATACTACATTTATAATTGTTTAATGTTTCTGCAAAGTCTGTAATGTTTTAGGGAGTATCATGAAAAGTAAAGAAAATTAATTAAATGTTATGGCCAATAACCAAATTGAATTTAAATAATACACTTCTGTCAGGTTATTGAAGTTTAATATAGTTGTAATTTTCAATAACCTAAATATTTGCATGTTTTAACACTTATTTTTTAATAATCTTAGAAGTCAATTTCTTTAAAAAAATTCTTCAAAAATATAACTTCAAATCTATTCACATTTTATAATTGCAAATTTATTTTGTTTAAATTTAATTTCTTATAGCAAAGTACAAAGCAATCAAGATCCTTATGGATTCAGATGAATAAGTGTTTCTGACTTTTATATCTGTTTTCCAACCATTAAGATTTGGTAAAATTTTAGAAAAGGCCATTATTTCTTATCCCAAGCTATAAAAGGATGCCAATATTATATATTATTTCAATGGAATCAATAAAAGAGGTATGCCCATATAAAAATACCTATGAAATTACAACTTTTCTACAATTTCTAAATTCTCACCTCTTATCAGAATAAATGAACAGGGAAATATTAAACATTAATAATATGTATACTGTACAATATTGCATGGCTAAATTTCCTACCATAATAAAATTTTAGATTATTAACTCCAATAAAAGCTGCAAATACAACAAAAAAAACCATCAATTTTTCACCATTCTTTCTAAGATTAGTTTTATTTTAACATGATCAGAACAAGTATGTAAAAGAATAAAATAATATTGTACTGAACTATAAAAGATAACTCAAGCTTGTAAATGTTGCAAGTGACTCAAGAGAAATTAGAAAATGTTAAACATGCACTTACAGTGCCTCTGTTACCAAAAGTAGTAAACTTAAGAATAGCTAAACATTAGAATAATAAGACTATACTAAAAGGTAGCACGAGCAGTTCTGAAAAGTCACAAAAATAACAATAAAAAATAAATTAGAAAAAAAAATGCGGTCCAAACACTGCACACATATGCAGTAAAGAGTTTTATTAAAATAAAAAAAGAAAGTAGATTATATTTCAGAAAACAATTGTGATTTTAGAGAATAAAAAATACCAATTCTTTTTTATCTAATCATAAAAAAGTGCATCATAATAATTTTAAAAAAAAAAGAAAAAGTTTAAAAGTAAAGAGCACTGTAAAAGGTAAAATGTGATATTAACACACGCATAATTAATGAATTTAGTTACAATTATGTTTACATACCTTAAAAATGGGATTGTCCTGTAATAACAAAGCCATGTAAGATATATTTTCAATAAAACTTCTTTTAAACAAAAAAGAATCTCCTAATGAAATCTTTAATTTAAAAGATAACATTAAATGACTAACTAATTAAAATCAATTTTTCTATTATTAAATGCACTTAAATATTTATTTACATTAAGATATTTTCATATGTAAAAATAATATGTTCAAGATTAGATACTTTAAGCATTTATGAGACAATATTAAAATAAAAGATAATCATCTTCAAATCAAATACTATAATACTGAAGGTTAGCAATTAATTTGTCCATAAAATGCAATGTTTAATACAGCAATAAAAATATTAATTATACCAGAGAAACTCTTATAATACAAGAAATTTAAAAAAATCACTATGTGAATTACATCATGAATTGCATCACAATTAACACTCTGACAACTTTGTCATTATGGTCATATGTTATAGCAATCATATGACAAGTCAAAATCAGTAGCTATTCCTATAACAACAGTTATTTATTTCTTCCTTCAGTAGCTCTATATTTGTAATTTACATTTTTTACTACTTACAAAATAAAAAAAAAATATGAACATTATAAATAAAAAACACTAGCTTAATGCAACAGATAACACAAGAACTGGATTATAATTTAAATATGAATGTTCTAACTAAAAGATGTTTTAAAAATCTATTTATTTTCAAAAAATGAATTTTAAAAAATGAACAAGTAAAAGAAAATTTAAACTTAGATGAGCAATTTTAATCATTAAATAATCATCAGGGGAATTAATAAAGGTAAATGTAAATATTAAAAACTTAGATGTAAGACTATTAAAAAAATGATAAAAAATAAAGAATACTGACAAAACACCAAGAAAAAGATATTATTTCTATCACTGTTCATTAAAAAAAATAAAATAAAATATTACAAACAGATGTACGAGTATAAGAAATTTTCCTTATTTTGAAGTTTATTAACATACAAAAACTAATTTTACCATTAATGGATTACCACAAGATTATCAAGTGAAACATAAAGAAAGTGAAAAGAACAAGGGTGTGAATGGAAAATCTAAATAATATAATTCACAATAGAAATGTAGTTGGGAAAATATCATGAATGCTTTGAACATATTGCTGATTTAACAAACTGTAGATAAATTTCCTTCCAGTACTCTTCCCAGAATATCTTGACTTCAATCTCCACAGCCACATTCATCTTACACTACTGATAAAATAACAAGCAGCATAAGATTAAAATTACAAATGTATTTGTCATATGGTCTGTAGAAATGAATGTGTAACAAATATAGTGAATTGTTTTTACTAAAAGAATCAATACATTTGCAATAAACATTACTGTAAACTTAACTATATGCATAAATCAGCTTTAAAATGTTTTTTATTTACATTGTTATTATATTACATTCTTTTACATTTTGTGTTAATAGTTTTAGTAATACTTCATCAACAAAATTTATTACTTATAATTCATATTTACTATGATTTTAATTTATTTTTACTCTTTTTTTAAATGTCATGTTACCATTTACCATATAATTAAAAAGTTTAGTTCGTTCTCTAGTTCATGAATGTTTTAAATTCATTCTTTTTTAATTAATCTTTTACAACAAGAAAGTAACTCCATGTGTTTTAGTATTTTTTTTTTCAATATTATTTTATAAATGTATTTTATTAATGCAGCCAATTCTTGCAAAAGTAATAACTTCATAAAAGGAATGAAAACAAATTATATAATGTAAAAAAGTTTATAATGATAAAAATGAAAAAAAACACACACACACATTTTGGCTATAAGCTGGCATAATGAAGACAACCTACGAAAAAATAGATAAGTAGTAAATTAAGTTAAAAAGGAGTAGAGACAAGAATGCAAGAGAATCAACCACATAATAGGCTGAAAAAAGAGAGCAAGAGATGGGGTGATGGTATGTAAAAGAATGATGAGGATGGACTTAAGCCAAGTGAAGTATTTTGATGTGGTATATGAAAGTAACTTAAAGCGCTTTGCTAAAGACTACTGGTGCAATAATGTTTTCTGTACCTCTATTCTTAAGAGACTACACAGTTTTACATTAAGTCTAGTCGCTCCATGATTACAGATGAAAATTGGAAATCAGATTTAAGAAAACTGACTTCTTAGGGCTTGAAATATTTCTTTCCTTAAAAAATAAACAATTACAAAAAAAATTAAGGTAATATTAATTAAGGTAAATCTGAAAAAATTTGTAACATTTTGCATCATCCACATCTTAAAAATATATAATAAAAGATCTTATAATACTTAACTAACAAAAAAAATGTTCACAAGCAAAATGATAACAAAAAAAATCTTTAGCACTAACAAAAGGACTCAGCATCATATTTTATAGCTAAAAATGTTTATTACTGCAATAAAATTGCTAGTTCATATAAACAGACTATAATTCTATTTTCATAGCAGACTAAGAATGAAAATAGCCTAAAGGTCAGTGCTCTAAACCCCCCACTAGAACTAAGATGGAATGATGATGTTGAGGTATTTTGTTTTGAAAAGTAACAATGTCATTGCACTAATAAATACTGAACTGTTTCCAACAGAAAACAAAATCAGTTCTCTTTTAACGACATTATTATGAATTACACTTTTAAATATTTGTTAGCATAAGCAATCTTATTTCTGATGATGATAACTGTTTTAACAATTCTATGACCTCATAACATCTTATGGCACATTGCGCTTACATAATATTTTATGCAACAAGTTATTAAACCGAGTCACTATTACTGATGTAATTATGCTGACCTATTGTAATTGTTTCAGGTTTAAAATGATACAATATCACATATTTTTCAGAAAAATAGAATTAAAAATTTAATAAAATCTTATAAAGAGAAATACCTGCTACTAAATTAAAAAAAAAGAAGATATTTCATGATTGTTCTAACTATACTGGATTTTTTTAGGAACAGAAAGCCTGATTTAACCAGTAGACATCTCAACTAAGCTTCACCTTTTTGTGAAAACCTGGATAGAAAATTGAATTCTTGGATGGTTCCACAAGCACAAGGATTCTCACCCTACTGAGTCCAGATAAAGACGTAACTCCCTTGACTAACAAAAGATAACAAAATGATACCACACACAGAACCAGAAAGATGCCTAACCCGATTCCTGAGTCATTCATCCCAGATAAAAGGCATAAAGGATTAGAAAAGGAGTGGTAAGAAGGAGATGAATCAACCTACAGAGGCCTTTGATCAGAGTACTTTACTATATGCACAGGACCCATTATGAATTAAGAACCAGAATCCCTTAATATATTACATTTTAAAGTAATGGAAGAAAGTTTAAATCAAAAAATCTAAAAGGATAAACAGACATGTTTATAAACATGAGACCAAAAAGAAAGACGTTATTTTAAACACTATCTATATAGCATTTTCTCAAAAGTAGCACCACTAGAAGCTGAGACAAATCAAATTTTCAAATAATTATTAAGTCTTATTCTACAGCACCAATCCAAAGAATTACTTAACTAGAATTAATTAATTCAAAGAATTGCTTAGGAAGTCAGTTTTCTTAATTTGTTTCCCAATTTTCATCAGTGATCATGGAGCAACTAGATTATATAAAACTATTTATCTCTTGAGAAGAGAAGTACAGAAAACATTGTATTTCAGTAGTCTTTAGCAAAGTACTTTAAATTAATTTCACTTTTACTTATCTAAATACGGGACACTAGTTTCTGAGACTGGAAGCTGTGTTACAAATCTTGTTATTTTTTTAAAATTAAAGACGAACAAAGAATTAACATCACATAATAAATTACCAACTTATTTACTTTTTTAGATGTTAACACGTTCGCTGCTGCCATGTCATGATTTATTTACATCAGTGCTGAAATTTTTTTTTCTTCATTTGTTTTATTTTATACAAAATGCCCTATTTTA
>JAAAKQ030295021.1:0-10251 GCA_010016005.3 Zanna intricata
TTTTCTAGGCAATTTTCTAGTTTTTCTAAAACGTTTTCAGGCATATGTTTATTGGAAACTTTTTCTTATTTTTAGATATAGAATCCGTTTCCGTGAGATTGCCGTGCAGTTTTGATACACTCTGTATAAATTTTTTTTTTTAATATTTTCTTATTATTTATATACTTTTTTACTTGATAATCAACAAAATATTTTGTAATGTCTTAGTTTTGAGTTTATAAAAAAAAAAAAAAGAAGAAATACCAGTGATGAAAATTATGAAAAAAAAATAACTGAATATTTATTATTAGCTAGAAATAAACTTAATACACTAATAAACATGAAAAAATAAGATAATTAAAAGATTTGAAAATAAAGAATAAAACATAATATTTTATGAAAGAAACAGTTATTACGACTATTAAAAAATATTCAAGTTAAAAAATTGTCATAATATCAAACAAAAAAAAAAAAAAAAAACAAACAAACATTTTCAACATTACACCTACTCTCTATTAAAGTTCTAAATAATTAGAACAGGCGAAATCAAATATTTGTAGTTCAGTAATAAAACTAACAATAACTATCTTGGTTCATGTTGAGGATTAAAGAAAATATGAAGTAAAATAAATGAAGGCTAAAAAAAAAATTTACTTATCCTATATAAATATTGCAAGAATGTAAAAAAAAAGATAATAATAATAATAAAAAATTCTACGAAAAGGTGTTATATCTCAAAGAAAAATCTAAAGATACAAAGAGTACCTCGTATTTTAATTTGCATGACATTTATTAAAACAAGGCAAACAAGATCCCAGTTGCTCTTCACAATCACCACAATAAGAAATTTGCGGCGCACTTTTTGGTCAGCTTCTTGACTGGTCATTGTTTTTTTGGAGAGTTTGGTAGCATATGTATCATTATGTCCAAGCCACCCGAATCCATACCTGAAAACATCACGAGAATTATTACTCGAGTGCGGTACAATACCCCGGGTACCGTTTTAATGCATCCAAATACTATATTTAGATTCATTATATAAAATAAAAAACACATTTTTCAAAGAACAATAAATAAGATAAAGAAAGAAACCTTGCACACACGGAATGAATTTCTTTAGTCAACTCTATTAGCATATAACAGTTGAATCACACAGTACATGGGGGTACAGTGGCGCAACAAATGTACACTTTTTAATAATATAAATCGTCTATAATGTATTAAGTTTACTGTACACCAGGGTACAATAACGCAGCAAAAATGTTAATTATTATTCTTAATCAGTTATTTTTATGCACTATGTGTATGATGACTAATGTATACTTTTTTTAATGAAATGTAATAGATGGAGTAGTAGTTCGAGATGATGGTGAAGTCTGGTTTGATGGTTGTCGACAGTGTTATTGTATGGCAGGGCTAGAGATGTGTTCACCTCTTCTTTGTCCACCTACCAATTGCCCTTCACAACTTCTTAATACTTCTGGATGCTGTCCTGTTTGCCCAGGTAAATTTTAAATGCTTCTTTTTTTATATGTTAACAAATCTACATGATGAAATTTTGTTTTTATATATTTACTTTCATAGTTTAATAATAAATGAATGTACAGGTATTTTTCTTCAGGAAAGTAATGTAAATTTGCATTGAGTCAAGGACAAAATTGCAAATTTAGCAATTATCAAGTTGTAATTCAGATCCTATTGTGTAGGTTTTAAATTGACAAATGTTGAAATATTACTGTATATTTCCATAATTGCTTAGAATGAGATTGTAATGGCTTTGTTTTTACATTTTGTATTTAGCTTGTTTCATGATAAACTTCATGTCTTTGTATAAATGAGTTTAATAGTTAATTTATTTTACTGTAAGCTGACATATAAAATATTAAGACCTCTTGGCTCCTAAAAATTACTTTTGTTGTAGGTTAATATTTAGTATGAAATACTGAAAGGAGAAAGAAAAAAATTTTCTTCAAATGAAAAGAGAAAAAATATCAGTATATTCATGCATTATATTTATTTTTTTGGCAAGCTTTTTACTAAAGTGAGTGCTCTCAAGCATTACACTGTTGCAAAATTAGGTATTGACAAAAATATAAATGTTTTCCACAGATACTATTGTAATTATTTATGTTAAGATAAAATTAAATAAATTTAAGAACAAAACCATCCTTTGTTTCAAGACAGTTTTCTTCATATAAGTACTGAGGTTGGAAAGCCAAAAATCACAAACTCAGATATTTTGAAAAACATTTTGAGAATATAATGGTATTTTTTTAAAATTAACTGCAGGTATTACATTTGTAAAAATAGTAATGACAGCTGTACATTGAAATATATGTACAGTTTAGGAAAAAAAAGAAGATATTCATTTAATGGTGTAGTGACATGAAACATGTACTGTAAAACTGTGATGAATGAACTGAAATGAAAGTGGTAATTAATAAATGGTGACTATTTTAAATACACAAGAAGAGTTAGTTGATAATTAAAATCAGAGTTGTTTTTTAAGAGAAGAAATTTTTCAGTTAAATAGAGTAGTAACATTTTTAATAAAACTAATAGCACAGTGCTTGAAATATAGTTTTTTTTTTAATATAGATTTCACAAAAGATTCTTCAAGATGAAATTGTTGTTGGATGTAATGTAAAATATTTGAAAGCCATAATATGAAGATTTAATTATTCTCTATAGAATTAATTTTTTTTTCAGTTGTGAAAATATTTTCAAAAACATCTTCCATCTGAATTAATTATATACACATAACTCATACATAAAATATAAGTAGGAAGAGTTTCAATGTATAATGTTTTCACTCTTACATACGCATGCACATGCGCACACACACACACACACACACACTCACATTATATTATATATATTTTTTTTTAATCAGTTATTTTATGAACCATACTCCTCTGTACCAATACAAATTAATTTATATTTAATAGATCAACCCAATTACAGAATAACTGAAAGAGGATTACTTGTTATTTCATTACATAACCAGAAGCGCTTTCATGAACTTAATTTGTATCATCAGCTGCATTATATTTATATACTTCCAAAAACATTATAAAGCTGCAATACATAATATTATGCCATTTATTAATTTGTATTTTATGTTAAAAATCTTTCAAACTAAATTCAAAATTTATTTTATCATACTTTACAAGCTCATACAAAACTTTCATTTAAATTAAAATTTTTTAATTATAAATCAAAACAAGAATTAAAAAATAAAATTGTTTAAAAATTATAAATATTAAATAATTAAAAATTGATATTAAAATTAAGTTAAAAAATCAAAATTTAACAATTTTTACATATGTGCACAATTTGATGTCAATAAAAACAAATAAAAATAAAAATGATGGTATTATAAAGGTTGCAGTAGGTAGCACCCCTATCTGTTTTGGTAATAATGTTGAGTAATTAATCTTCCAACCTTGTTAATAAAATAAATTCAATGAAATGCTAACATACAATTTTACTTTACTTAAGTTTTTAATTTTAATCTAAAAAGTTTTTAATTTTCATTTTAATTTAATTTCCAAATGCTACTAATCAATCTATATGTATATATACACAGTATGTTTGGAAAATATTACAGATGCAGTATGTTTTAGAATTATATGGTGCATTCTCTTGTTTGGCATTAAACTGGTAGCACTGTTGATTCATTGGGTGTTGCCCAGTAATAAACCCAGACATTAGTTGTTTAGTTGTGATTGAACATGCTTTGTTTTGTTTCATTTATTTGAGTCAATATTGCGAGAAACGTAAAGTTCTTTCAATGGAGAAATGCATTTTTCTTATTGATCATGTCTTTCATGAAGGTGACAAGTATACTGATCTAGTGAAGCACAAGTCTTTTGAAAAGTTTCCAAAAACTCCTGTTCATTACTGCAATGCTGTTCAAACTCTTATTGAAAAATTTCTGGCAACAGGCTCTGTTGAAGATGCTGATCGAAGTGGAAAACCACCTAAACTAAATGAACAGAAGATGCTTGATATTTTGAATGGTATGGCTGAAAGTCCATCAAAGTCAATATGTAAGTTAGCACAGCAGCAAGAAATTGGACTTGTTACCACACATAAAGCTTAAGAAAAGAACCCTTCCCTTTCATAAGTAATATATATTCAAGAACTGAAATCTATAGCTTATGCCACTGAAAGACCTAAATTGTTGTCAATGGTTTAAACATTCTACTGACCAAAATTCCATATCCTGGACACTATGTTTTTTTTACTTATGAAGCACAGTTCATTTAGAAGGATATATTAATTCATAAAATACATGACTGTGGTCGACAACTAACCTCAATGATTACATGAACAATCTTTACTCAAAGCAAAAATTAGAGTCTGCATCAGTGTGAGTATAATGCACATTGTGCGTCCAATCTTTTTTTAAAATTCAGTTTTATGATCAGTTATTGTGCTATTTTAACAAACTTCATTAGTCAGTTAACAACAGTGGAAATTAATTATGGTGGTTCTAACAAGTTGGCGCCACAGCTAATAGTTTGACTTTTTTTTTTTATAAAATATCTTTGGTTTTATAAACTTTTCCTTCCTTTTCTTTTCTTTATTTTCCTTTTATAAACTCTTCAGTTATTGTAATATCTGTTTTTTATAAAGTAATAAAATAAAAAGTAATAATTAAGAAAACATGATTATTACACTTTCATAATTCTAGTGAATAAAAATCTTCTGAACTCATTGCATTTATATAAAAATGTCAGTGAAAAGAATTTACATTGAAAATCTCTTGCTGTTGTGTATATAGTAAGTAATTAACCTGTTACTGTTAATAAATTACTGTTGCAATGATACATTCTATTATAATATTTTATTCTGTGATTCTTCTATTATAATCTGTGAAAGAAAGTACTTTTTTCATAACTTCAAAAATCTGTTTTGAAATCACATTAGTTATTTCCTAGAAATGCTCTGTTGCTATATTAAATTTAGAGATATGCTATATAATCATGCTACTATTATAGAAATAGTTCAGTTATGACAATACTGTTATGTATAATAATATAACTATTAAGCACATTTAATTTTAATAATAAATAAATAGAGAAATAAATGATTTACTTCCAGTACTTGTATTTTATCATCTATCTGATTATCCATCAGTCTTTGTTAGAAAAATCTGATTCTTCCTAATTAATTATATTATTATCTATTTCATGTTTTGTAAAATTGTTAATGTGAAATATTAGGCTGTTTTTAATTTTCTTATTTTTCATCCTTCAGAATAATTGCAAGGTTGTGATAGTTTTTTGTAATGTAGACTTTTTTCTTCTCTTTTGGTCATTGTGATCTGTGTGAAGAAAGAAATTATAATATTCTGGTAAAAATTGGCAGATAAGATTTTTGTTTGGCATGAAATTTTATCATATATTTAAAGTGAAAATTATATGATTTTCTGAAAAAAAAAATTATTAGAATAAATAATACAATTGTGAAATACTATATGCCATAATATAGGTTTCAGGAGATAATATAGTTCAGGAGATAGAGTGTAGTGGCATATAGTATAAATAGCATCCTATATCTGTAAATATTATTAAGGAAGGAACTGCATGCAGTATTGAAAAAATCTTCAGAAGCAATTTTCTATATAAAAGTGAGGTATTTAACAGAAAAATCTGTACAAAAAATTTTTTTTTACATTATGTGTTGCTAATATAATGCCATATTAATAAAATAACATAACAAAGTCAAAAAAAAACAAAATAAATAAATTTAAAAAAATATACATATATATATATATATATATATATAACCTGAGTTTAATTCCTGAAGATTTGCAAAGTAATTAAAATTTATGGCCTCAAAGTAATGAGTAGCAATGGTAATAGGTAGTAAGAATTTTCTCAGTTAAATGTGTTTTATAATAATGTGTGATGTTACTGTTTAATTTTTTAGGACCTCATGAATCAGTGAAACGACATATGATATGTGGCGGAAGTGATGGAACAGACAGTTTTCATATTGAAGGTGAAAAATGGAATCTCAGTTCTGATGTTACTTGTGTCTGTCAAGGAGGTCGTACCTTGTGTCATGCACCTCCTTGTCCACCAGCACCTTGTCGTTATCAGTCTATGACTTTGGATTTAGGTTGTCCTCATTGTTCATTACAGCTTCTAAACAGCACCTTCCAGTGAGTTAATATCTTATGTTATTTATAGATAGATTAGCTAATGTAAACCTTGCTAATTATTCAAATAGCCTTGTTTATGTGTGGGTGCCAAGGATATTCCATTAGCTGTAATACCCACTGGTAATACAGTTGAATCTATTTCTGTGAACACTGGTAGAAGGCAGCAAGTTTGGAATGCTTTATTGTTGCAGTGTATAGGATTAAAAGTTGTACGAATAGCTTCTGTTATGTTATATTGTTATCATTTCTAGTTGTTCTTTCTTAGTTTTTAATTTTAGTTGATATTTCTCTATCAATGAGTTATTTTATTGTGTATTTTTTAAGTTTAACTTGATTACTTATTTAAGTTAAAAACTTAAAACTTATTTAAGTTTCAATTTCTCACAAAATTTCATTTGAAAATTCACTTAATATTAAGAGATTTACTAAATCTACATATTAGGCCATTAGTTACATATTAACCATTAGATACATATATTTTTTTTTACTTTGTGCAGTTAAAAAAACTAACAATTGCAGATTGAGAACAAGTATGTGGCAAGTTCAGTTACTGCCAATTTGAACTTATGAGTGGAGTTGGAGGTTTAACTTCATGTACATGTATTTCTGAGAGCTCTGCATTCTGACAGTGTTTTGATGAGTTTTTTTTTAATTTTATGAGATACGTGCAGTAGGACTTTTGGTTTGATGTTTATTGGTTACACCTGTGAAATTTTATTGAGTTTGGTTACGGATTGATGATTTTATTGAATTTTTTTTATGAACAGTTGTTTGGTTTGTTAGGCAACTGAATAACTAACTATACTGTCTAGTTTTATTAAAGGTTTTTGGTGCAGCCATAAGTGTTAATTATTAAGGGTCACTACAAAGAAGCTTTGGACTCATGTCATGGGCACTTTCAACAAGTTATGTTGATCTTGTATAGATTTTTTTTAATTTATAGGTTATGCACTGGAATTAGTGTGTTTCAAAGAAATTTTCAAAGAAGTGTGTGTTTCAAAGAAAGTCCTAGGGACAAGTTGTTTTAGTTTTGTGACAAAGGTCCTCTTGTTGTAAACCAGGACTTAGTATAATTTTCATGGATTCTCTTTTGTTGGAATTATTCTAAATCCCAAGGGTATAGGGGGAAACTTCCTTCTGCTTTAGCTTTGTATCCCAGCCTAATCCTTTGGGATCTATATTGATCCCGTCCTTTCACATCTTTTAGCCCCTTCCAAATCCGACCTTCGATTTGGAGGGAAACATTTTACCAATCGTTAAGTAGGGTGTTGAATAACACTTTTTTTTGGTAATTTAATCCTTTTTGAGATCTATATCTTACCCTGACCCTTATAGTAGTCTGCGAATGTGGAGATGGACCAAGAAGATGTATTCAAACCTACTAGGGTGCTGATGAGATCGCCAACCAGAGTAGATAGCATGCCCTGTAGATAAAAAGGGAGACAGCAGTTACTGTGGCTTCTGAGGAGGGAGTCAAGGAGTCACTGAAGAAGGAAATGAAGAACATGGAGTATATTTGTATGTGTGTACATGCTAGTGTTCAAAACTAATGAATGAAAATATTATAATGGTCTAACAACTCATAACAATCCCCATTTATCTTCCTTGTACAATAAACACTTAGTCATGTTATCACAAACTGTTTTTTTGTGTAACTAAAATAGGTATTTTCTAGATATTTTATTAATTTTTTACTACATATTATAATTTTTATTGTATTAAAATATTTTTATATATACAGTAAATAGTAACGTACAATATAACTATGGAGCTTTTTTATGCAATTAAAATTAGAAATACTAAGTTAAAACATGATCCTTAATTACAGTAAATACAATAAATTACGATTAAAGTATCTTGTACATTTGAATAGATATTTAACATCAGTTGTGAATATGATTCATAAATAAATCAGAGCTGACGGGCACAGCAGTGTCACAATGTACAGAGAGTTAATGATGTAAGTAATTGTGGCCTGCAATGCAGGACAAGAAAGCCGTCATAACAGCAACCTCTAAAATATAGAGAGTGCATGGGGAAGTCATTTTGGCCTGCACTGCAGGCCAAAAGAGCGCAAAGGGTTAAAGAGCAATTCTTTTTCTGGCAGTATATTTTTTAATTTTTAATATTTATCTTTTGTTTTAAATTAATAATATTGTTTAGGTATTGCATATTTTTTTACCAAATGTTTTTATTTTACATATATACTTATAATGTACATGTATTTTTGGTAAAATGTACTTGAAGTGAAAGAAACAGTTACGGTGGACTGTGCAGATACACACATTAATGCGGATTCAAACAAAAAGAAGATTATAAGTTTGCACATTATGATGTTATGTTTTAGGAAGTAAAAAATGTTTGTACAACAAATTTTTATCATAATTATAATAATTAAAACATAATAATAATTGGAAACATAATAATTGGGACATAATAATTTAAAGTGATAGAAATTATCTTTGTATCCGTTTAGTGAGTGATTTTTTTTTTTTTTTAACCTCCGGAACCACCGTTAAGGTATATCTTTAGAGGATGAGATGAATGAATTGTAGCGTGTGTGAAAAATGCCATGCCTGACCGGGATTAGAACCCGGGACCTCTGGGATGAAAGGCCGAGACACTGCCACTCGCGCCATGGAGGCTGGCGAGTGATGGTTTCTGCAATTTCTCTTCTTATCATGACATTTGATATTGCCAGTATCACTTTTTTTGCCAACACAGAAGGAAAAGAAAACTTAAATTTAATTTTTATTTTTCAGATTGAGTACAAATTGTGAAGGTCATTATGGAGTAACAGTCTGGAGAGAAAATAACTGTGTCAGTTGTTTATGTGATGGAACTCAACCTGTTTGTTTTACTGAAGTATGCAGTAGTGAATTGTGCAATCATCCTCTGCATCTTAAAGGGCATTGTTGTCCAATCTGTTTAGGTATGAATAGATAGAATAAGTTAAAATCTTTTATTATCATTGTAGCATATAAAATAATTTTACATACAAATGGAGATTTTATTTATTACAGTAATTTTAATAATCTTTGGTTTACAATAAATAATGTTACATTATTCATCTAGTAATTTTCAATAAAAAAAAAAAGGAACATGCTGGTTATACTGGTTACGTTTTTGTTTTTTAACTTAGCATACATAACTTTCCTATATTGTCACATTTATCCTATGTATATGTGGTCTTTCAAACTACTTCCTTCATTAAAATTGCTCTAGCATTCTCCTGCAATAGATCTACTCTTCTTGTCTGTGGGATAGATCTAAAAAAGGCCTACATAAAAATATAATTCTATTCAATAATTTTATGAGCATAATGCAATAGTATTTGGTGACAATAAGAACTGATGAACTAAGTTTGTATGAATATTACTGGTACAATATCTTTAATGACAAATATCTTTCTATAGATTTCATATGTGATGACTTTTAGTTTCTAATTTGATTATTTATTTTGCAATATTTATTGCTAATTTATTATTATTTTCTTAGTATTTACTTTATTATTAAATTGTTCTTTTGAATATAATGTGTGATATTTTTTCTGAAATAATTAATTTACAATCTCTGTTGCATATAATTTAATTTTACTTGACAAATGGAGATTTTATTTATTGCAGTAATTTTAATAATTTTTGGTTTACAATAAAAGTGACTGAACCATCTTGTAGCACAGCATGAACAGATCTTGGGCTTTTTTTTTAATAAATAGTATGCTAAATTGTATGGAAATGTCACAGTCATAAGAAAAAAAGAGTCAAATAATATAATGCAACTAGTTAAAATAACTCACATTGTATGGCAAATAGGAGGGTGGTCTGAAAAGTTTCTGACCTAACAAAGATACAAGACATTTTTTTAGAATTTTTTTTTTTATCTTTCAACATAGTCTCCTTGTACCTCTACACACTTCTCCCAGCGATGTCCCATCTCTGTAACCCGTCCAAATAGTACTCGGTGTTTTTTTGTGCAAAATAATTGTTCACGAAGGTGATTGCCTCTTCATTTGACGAAAATCTCTGTCCTCTGAGCGCAATTTTTAGATGAGGGAACAAAAAGAAGTCGCTTGGGGCTAGATCTGGTGAGTAAGG
>JAAAKQ030295054.1:0-10250 GCA_010016005.3 Zanna intricata
TGAAGTGTAGCCTTGTACAATCTCAGGTCGACCACTCCTGAGAAGTGTGGTTAATTGAAACCCAACCACCAAAGAAATTATTTAGTTTAATATATGTAAAGTGAACGGCTGGACACAAAAGCGACTGGTGTATTGTACCATGCTTATACCGTTCACGCTATTAGGTTAGCTCCAGATGCTAGTTAGGAGGATGGTGGCATAAACTATTCGAAGCACAGTTGTCCTTCGTGGCACAGACATTCGGTCTTATGCTTTAGGACGACCGAATGGGGTGGTGGCAGGGGTAATGTCAGTAAACCAATATAAATAGGTATATAAATATATATATATATATATATATATATATACACAGTAAAACTTGGTTATAATGAGATTCAAGGGGCCGACAAATATGCTCGTTACAGCCGAGTACTCGGTACTTCCCAGTTGCCACTTCGTGACCGTAACGTTTTACAGTTTTTTCTCTACAAATTATCAGAAAGTTATTCTTTGAAACCCAGTCAAACTTATTTTCCCTCAAGAATGAATCTTTGTCATAAAAGACGATCACTGTCATAAATTGAGCGTTCACCAGTACTACAGTTAGCGCCATATAATTTAGTTTCAACTGAACATATATTCTGCTGATAGTAGGAAAATATGAATCAACTAGACAGTAAAATACAAGTTAACAACAACAAATTGGAGCTGGATAATATATTGCAACCACAACTAGATAACTGTTGTTCCACACGAGTCTTTTTTATTTAGAAAACTGTTTCAAATCTACGTCCGTCATTAATTCGATTTCAAATTTTTATATTCGTATTGCACTGACGATTCCAACGACATCAAATGTATGGTAAAAAAAAGTTCATCAGATCCCGAATTGAGCTTCTTTTGCAAAATATCATTGCAAGCGTTTAAAATATTTTTTAATCGAGCCAGTACTTGGCAGAGGTAAACAAAGATTAGTCAAAAAATTTTAAAATATGAACTTTTTATTGCTATGGTTTTATTTATATATGGTTTTTTTTAGCTATCCAATTTTACTTATCTATTAATTTCCTATAAAACCTTGTTATTTTTTATGTTCAGGGAAAAATAAAACGAAAAATAACTTGGAGTTGTTTTGTGTATATTTTACGTAGAATAGAATTATTATTCTAATGCTGTAATTTAATTTTTTCTGAGATTTTTTTGACTATAAAGAAACACGGCAAATTCATCCGCAAAGTTATGTGGCACCTATTTTAGATTAAGTGACTGTATAAAAGAAGGTACTGTTATCTAGTAAATATTGCAGCCAAATCTAAAGGAATTTCAATACTGTGAGAATTATTGATTCAGTTGATTGATTTTAAAAACATCATTCTCTCCGCAATTTTCTATCATTTATCGCACTGTTACTTTTTTCCCCCCTCTCTGGGTCGGACCTCCAATTAAGTATGGCACAACCCAGAGAGGAACGGCTTGCTGTAGTGGGTGTCTACAGCGGAACTCAGGATATGGAGCAAGGTTCTCAATTCTTTATTAAAATCATCTTTGGGAATAATTCAATTATATTAATTTGGACTCTTCGTACTCTTTGGTTCAGGTACTGGGTACTTCCTTCTTTTATTCTCCTTTTTTTTTCTCTTTTTTTTCTTCTTGTCTTGTGATCTTTTTATCCCCAGAGACGGGGCTATCTGGAGTCATCAGTCGATCATCGATACGGCACACCTCGACATGCCGCACCTCCCGAGTGGCGATGTTCATCCCTTCCCTAAGGACCGTATCAATAACCCTGCCGCCTGCCCATCTTCTCCTTACATCTTATAATTCTCCCAACTAACTTTTCAACATTCCTCCAGGCCTCTGCCGAAGATAAAATATAACCACCAAGAGTGTCAAGATTCAGATGCCGTACCTCTGAAGTTCTCCGTTGTGCCTCCCATCTTGGGCAGTGGAATAACATGTGTTCGGAGAATCCTCATTCTCACAGATCCTCATCATCATCACAGTGTTACTGTACTGATCCTCATCATCGCACTGATACTGTACCAACTTTAATGTTCAAACAGAAACATTTTAAAGGCGATGATTGACTATTCAAGAAAGCTATTTTTATACAAATTCAACATTGTTTATAATAATTAGTACGTTAAAGAAAATGTTTTGGGCTTTTTTCTTAGAGGCAATTAACAATATACATAAATAAGAGGAAGTTCTCAATTCAACTCGTTTGTTTTTTTGTTTACATATTTTCAAGCCTCACTCATCATTAATTGATTTATTTCGATGATTGTTTTTTTATGTTGTAAAGGAATTTCTTCTGTTCGTGTAATTTTATTAAGAGATTTTTTTTTTTAACAAAAATAAACACCGTCTATATGAAAATATTTCTCATTTTTGCTCTGTCATCGCTTAGAATTGGATTATTTATTTATTAGTTTATATAATCATTATAACAGACTGATGTAAACTGATTTTCAAAGCATTTTCATAGAATTTAGTTGGAAAATTAATCATAAAACAAATTTTCTCATTCCCAAGAGGCTTCGTTCATTCTTGGAATATTATTTTATATATTTTCTATGGATTTCTTATTTATTTTTATAAAGACGCAGATTTTTCAAATTTGAGCTTTGAGAATTATTTCCCGAAAGCGGTGTTTTATAGGTGTACTCGACTCAAGTTTTAAATAATAATTTTAAAAAA
This sequence comes from Zanna intricata, assembly GCA_010016005.3. NCBI lineage: Eukaryota > Metazoa > Arthropoda > Insecta > Hemiptera > Fulgoridae > Zanna > Zanna intricata. The sequence goes on from JAAAKQ030295054.1 coordinate 2,680, forward strand.
ATACATCGTTACAATAAACGTACAAAAACCATTTTATAGAAAGTTATTAGTTGATTTTAATTTGAACAGACTTCTAAAACTAAGAATTTAAAGAAAATTTAAAAAAAAAAACATAATTTTCACATTTTTAGCGTGTTTTTTAAATCAATTTTATTGTTTGATTTTTTAAGTCTTTTTTTCTTATCTATACGCTTTTTTACCAAAAAAAAGTCGATAGATATTATATAAATCGTTGGTGAAAATATTATTATTATTTTTTTAATTTGATAGTTTTCTAGTAGTTATATTTTAGAGGGCTGCTATTTTTTAAATTACTTTGTAGTAATTTTTGTTAAATAATTGATAAATGTATTTATATTCTGGAAATTTCCAGATATTTAATAAATCTTTCTTGATACAAAACCAATACGCATCCTTGTTCGTGTAATAAGAGTACAGGAAGCTTTCTACAACTCTAGACCGCTGGCCTTGGATTTGCTGCTAATTTAGAATCCAATAACGGAATGGTGGCGGCCAAAAAACAGTACCATAGAGCCGTTACCCCATATAGTTGATTTTTACTGTTGAAATGTCTACCAATCGCACAAGAAATCAAATTCTAATACCCTGCGCCATTCTAACAGTAAATAGATCACTGTAGTTAGTCCACTGGGGTGATCTAGTGGTTAACGCGATATTGCAAATCAACTGATTTCAAAGTTGAGAGGTTCAAATCCTAATAAAGGTACGATTAGTTACTTTTTATACGGATTTGAATACTAGATCGTGGATACCGGTGTTCTTTGGTGGTTGGGTTTCAATTAACCATACTTCTCGGGAGTGGTCGACCTGAGATTGGACAGGACTACACTCCATTCACATTCTTACATATCATCCACATTCATCTTCTGAAATAATATCTTACGGTATTTTCGGAGGCTAAAACAGAAAAAGAGAGAGAGATTACTGTAGTTGTTTAAAGAATTCATATTTACGGGGTGATTTATACTCGTATTGTAGGACAAATTTTGCGATTTTTAAACTGTTTTTTCTTTTATAATTATATATTTATTTTAATTTTATTTTTGACAAAAACAAAACATACCTACAACAATACGCCAAAATTTAAGAGAAATAAAACATTTATTGTATATAATATAAACAGCTTACCAATATATTATCTGTTTCTCCCAAACGCTTTCGGCTATTCTGCCATCTTCAGAAAGGATTAAAATTTATGATTGAAACATATAAAAGTATAAAACTCACATGATTAAATTATATACATAACAACTGATCGTAATTTTTTACAAATTAACGTCTCAAGTCAAAGTATCTACGTCCATATTGTAGTATTATCACAATTGTTATCAAAGTTAATAAAAAAATTTGTTTAATTATTGTAAATTAGAATTTAAAACATTAATAAAACTAAATACAAAGAAAAATAATAATAAATATCATTTGCTTGGAAAATTCATCATATATAACATATATCTGATCAAGAATAAAAATTGTTATAAAAAGAAATGCTGTTTACTCAGCAACTCAATGGAATTTGATGACTTTTCAGCTGTATTTCTGCTGATATTAACATTAGTTTTCTAGAATAAAGTTAAGGAATCGGTTTCAAAACATTTCAATATTTAAAGGATTACGAAAGGTTACAAACACAAGCTAAAAAAACAAAACAAATTGAAGTATTTTTTATTTCTATTATCACCATTATCAGGCGTACTACAGTATATGATTGGTTTTCCTACTTTCCCTCTGCCTTCTTTATTGACCCGAATATAATATTTAAAAAACAGTATTTTTAACTCGGCCACGTAAACATAACATTAAAACATTAGTGATAAAATAAAGCCGTTTTTTCAACAGGAATGTTGATCAGCAAATAAATATAACTGTTTTTTTCTGATGTGGAAAAATTATACTCGTAACTTAGAAAAGTTTCTTACAGCAACCTTTTTTATAAAAACCTTTCTTTTCATGTACACTAGTAATTAAACAACAAATAATAAATTCTTTTTGTAAAATATTTTCCAGCATTATAACGTACTCGTCCAGGATAGATGTGTATTAAAAATACTGGGAAAAAGTTCATAAAATCACGTTTTTTAAGGAATAGTTTTTGGAATTTTAAACCTTTTCAATTATTAACAAATTTTTGATTTTTTCTTTTTCTATAAATTACAAAGCATTTAATGTAACTGCTGATATTTAAATTGTTTTAACAAAGCTTTTATTAATTGTTTTCTTAAAATTTCCATATTTAATTACCCGTACTTTAAAATCTTATAAAAAAAACTTATTTTTTTTTTCTACTTTTTAAAGCACTATATATATATATATATAGAAGTGTATATACGTACACTCTCCTATATTTATGTCAATCAAAAGAAAGACTAAGTAAATTTTTTTTTTGTTTAAAAAAATACACAAACTAGGACCTTGTTCTTTTCGGAAACACATATTGACGTACACATTTAACATCATGATAAGGGCTCCACCCATAAATCGATTCATTCCGTGACCCTCAATCCAGCACTCGAAAACATTAGATTTAATATTTTTATACTTAAAAATAATTTTTTTTAATTACAAAAAAATTAATCCTTTTGTTTAAATCTGTATTTATTGGAAAACATAAATTATTGTAAATCTTATTCTAAATGGTAAAAAATGGTTCATATCTAAATTTTATATATGTAAGTTCGTATTTATATTTGTTTCAATTTATGCTAATATAAAAAAATAATAATTTTTGTACGTAAATTAGTTTAAATATAAACAAACTGCTATATTTTTGAGAATTTCATTGTGTAACAAATTCAGCAGTGTATTATTTACACTGAAGAGATGTAGTTCCTTGTACTTCGCACAAGGAAGTATTGTAATCGCGAAAAATTTCGGCTTTCAGATTTCTACGGAAATATTCACTTTGACCATACCTGAATCCATTTTGAGTAGTTTCGGCGTGAAATCTGTACGTATATATCTCTCATAACTCAAAAACGATTAGCCGTAGAATGTTGAAATTTTGGATTTAAGACATTTGTAACATCTTGTTGTGTAACTTCCCTTTTGATTGCAATCGACTAAATAAAATCCTAAAAGATTTGGAATTTTAACTTTTTATTAACTGCAGTAACAAGTCCTCATCGAGAGATTTCTAATGATATTATAAGTGGTACTTATTTTCATTTTTTCCAGAGTAATAGACAAATAAAGTTTAATTAATGAAGTATTTCGATCTTACAGGGGGACTCATCGGTTCAAATCAGATTTCATCTTCTTTTCTTAAAAGAATTTTTTTTTTAAATTTAAATATGTTGGTTTATTAATAATTATTAACATCTCATTGTTAAAAAAAAAAACACTCAATAACAATAAAAAAATATATGAAAAAATATCAGAAGTTATATGAATGAAATAAAAGTTAAAACTTTCCATTTAATTTTATATGGCAGAACTTACGCACATTTTTTGTTTTGTTTCTAAATAATTTTACTTATTCCGTTACAACTACCGCTGATTACATAAGGAACGTTTTATTATTTACTTACTTTTTTATATACAAATGATTCATGAGTGTATTGTAAGTTATTTAATATATTAAACTTGTTATTAAATTAGTAGTACAATATTTTGTATAAAAGTAACCTGTAAGGTAAGGTTTTCAGGTTTAATTTAAAATAAAAAAAAAAAAGAAGGTTTACCTTAGGGTGGAGCTCTTTTATAAAAGCTTAAAGTACGATTTACTATTCTATTTGTTGATGTGAATTCTTTAAAAAAAGAAGTTTACTTTATTGACATTTGTAATCCTTGAACTTATCGAGTAAATGTGTGTGTGTGTGTGTGTGTGTTATACATTTTAAAAGATTCGGTCTGAAACTTCCTTTAATGTCTTATTCATTTTAAAAATCTGTCTATTAACTACAAAATTACTTCTGACATTTGACTTTTATCGCTAATATCGATATTTTTTGAATTTAAAAAAAGTGTGTGCTTAATAATAGTAATAAATTAAAGTAATAATAATTGCAAAATAAAAATGTCCATTATTTTTAACCTCCGGGAACACCGTTGTCATGTCTGACCAGGATTCGAACCCGAATCTACAGATGAAAGGCTAGGGACCTCGTTATTTTTTATTGGTCTGTACAAAACACACGAACGCACGCACGCGCACACGAATGAACGAATATATATATATATATATATATTATGACAATATAATTTTTTTTTTGTTTAACCTCCGGAACCACCTTTAGGTATAAACTTCAGAGGACGAGATGAATGAATTGTAGCGTGTGTGAGAAATGCCATGCCTGACCGGGATTCGTACCTGGGACCTTCGGATGAAAGGCCGTGCCGCTACCACTTGCGCTACGGAGGCCGGCGACAATATAATTTGCCAGTAAAATGTTGTTTTTAAGACAAATTTTGAAATATTGATTCTTCTGTAAAAATACTTGCGCTTGTTTTACTCTCAAAGGTGAATAGGAAATTATGTAGTCGTTGAGTAATTAAAAACCACCAAAGAAGACTTTTTTCATATTTTTAATTTTTTTTTTTTTTTTTTTTAATTTTGGTTTACAAAGAAACTGAGGCATATGGAAATCGAAAAATAAAGTTTGATATAAAAATTTTGAATTTTATTTTGCAAATGACCTCACGAGCGTAGAAAGATCACAACTTCAGTACTTTGACCTCTGATTTACACTAATATTTTAACGAGAAAGATGAGATATGGAATGATAGTGAAAAATGCGTGACTGCTGGGAATCGTACACCAGACAAGATAATTTTGAAGCTGATATCTCGAAGAAACTACATAAATGTATTTTGTAGAGTTTGAAATTAAAATTAACGGCTTTGTATATGATTCGCTAATAGAATTTTCTGATTCAGTAAATGTAAATTAATATAGAACATTATTCTCATTTGACTAAAAACGAAATACGAAGTAAGTACCAAATTTGTGCGAAAAACATTTAGTTTTTTAACCACATATTTTTTAGAAAGCTTTATTTTTCACTCTACTAAGATATTAGAAATGGTATGTTTACACCGTTGTAACATCACAAGACTGTACCGATTTTTTTTATTGTATATCAAATTGAATCGACCCGATTCAATTTTTTAAACGATAAACGACTTATATACAAGATTTTAAAAAAAAAATACAGAAAAAAAGAAAATGGTGACGATAAACACTTTTTTCCAAATTTGATAAATAAAATTCTTCAGAACTGCTGGTTAAATGTCAAATGAGTGCGTTTCAAAGTAGAGTTTAAAAGGAAATATTTATTCTTTCATAGAAAGAGAAGTAAGCAAACTTATATTGAATAACAACTGATGGGGAGTTAAATAAAGAAAGGTTGAAAAGGAATGCTATAAATGGAAGAGCTGGAAATTACTGTTAAACTTGAACCTACTGCTAAGAAGGGATTTTTTCAGACACATCTTTGAGTGAGAAGAGGTGGAAACTGATCTTTAAAAATCGTGTACTTCGTTCGAAGTTGAAATATATTATAAATATCTTCTTTTTTTTTTAATGTTCGGAACCATAGTTAAATATATCCTCAGAGGATAAGATGATTGTAGCGTGTGTGAAAAATGCCATGTCTGACCGGGATTCGAACCCCGGGACCTCCGAATGAAAGGCCAAGACGCTACCACTTCGCACGGAGGCCGGCATATCAGAAATATTTACTCTAACAAAACTCAAATCTATATCCATTTAAAATTAAGAAATCTTTCTTAAAATTGAAAAAAAATTCTTAAAATTCAAATAAATAAAAAAATGAAAATTTCTTTTAAACCATCCTTAGGCGGGATAAACTGAATAAATGGGTTTTTTAATTTCTAATTTGTATTCTGAAAGCGCTATAAATATCTAAGGATAGAAAAATACTTTGATCGGACAGATATTCGTACATTTCGTTTTCAGATTGAATTTTAAAATTAATCTAATATAAAAATTGTGTACCGGTTTAATGTATAAAAAATTTTTTTGAGATTGAAAAGACATAGATTCTTTCATTTATAGCATTCCTTTTAAACATTTATTTATTCATCTCCTCATGAGACGTTATTCAAAATAATTTTGTTTACTTCTCTTTCTACGAGAGAATAAATATTTTAAACTCTATTTCGAAACGCACTCATTTGACATTTAACCAGCAGTTCTGAAGAATTTTGAATTTTATTTTGCAAATGACCTCAACACTGTGGAAAGATCATAACTTCAGTATTTTGACCTCTGATTTACACTAGTATTTCAACGATAAAGATAAGATTTTTATCCAGTTTGGAAAATAATGGTTATCATCATAATTTTCTTTCATCTGTATTCTTTTTTAAAAATCTTACGTACAAGTCGTTTAAAAAATTGAATCGAGTCGATTCAATTTGATATACGAAGAAAGAAAAAAAAAACCAAACTAAAATGTCGAATTTGGTCATAAGAACAAATAGTTCAGTTAGTAATCTGTTTATGAGATCGTCTGCAGCGTGGAGTTTATCTATCTATTTTCTGTTGTTTTATTGATTTTAGCAGGTTAAATTTTTCTTTTAAGATAAATTTGGGGAATTTTTTTAGTTTCTTCAAATAACCAAGTATTACAAGTAAATAAGAAGAATGGATTTTATTAAAATGTTTGTTTTTACGAATGTTATACATAATTAAAAAAAAAAAAAAAAAAAAAACCATGTTAAGGTTACGAGTTCAATATTATAGTGGTAGTAGGGTATAACTTTGACCTAATTCTTAAAATGGTCAGCGACATTAATATTTAATTTTATTTTCATCTCTATTTAGTTAAATTATTACTCAACGTATTGTTTTTGTTAAATTATGTAAGAATAATATCCATTACGTTCTTTAATAGTATAACGATATAAAATGCGATGCATTTAAAAGCTATTAAACTGTAATAATATATTTACTTATATTTGTATATATTTTTTTACAATTTTTTCATTTCCTTAATGTAAAAATTTAATGTATATATATTATCGATATTAATTTTTATCATTAACGTAAAGAAAATTCATTGAATGATCCGTTCTGTTTGGATTTTACTTCCTCGTGAAAAATTTGAGTTTTCAGATTTCAACGAAAATATTCAATTTTGGCTAGTTTCGGTATGACGTCTGTACGCATGTACGTACCACGTACGTATCTTGCATAACTCAAAAATGATTAGCCGTAGGATGTTGAAATTTTGGATTTAGGACTGTTGTAACATCTAGTTATGCAGCTTCCCTTTTGATTGTAATTAACTGAAACCGAAAGTGTTCAAAAAAGTTTAAAATCCAAAAGAAATTTGATTTTGGACTTTTTTTTAACTGTAGTGTTAAGCCCTCATTGAGAGCTCTTTTCAATGATATGTTATAAGTGATACTTAATTTCTCTGGTTCCAGAGTTATAACCAAGCCCACTGGGCTGGTCTAGTGGTTAACCCGACGTCAAAAATCAGAAATTGATTTTGAAGTCGAGAGTTATAAGGTTCAAATCCTAGTAAAGATAGTTACTTTTATACGGATTTGAATACTAGATCGTGGATACCGGTGTTCTTTGG
>JAAAKQ030295132.1:0-10248 GCA_010016005.3 Zanna intricata
ACACACACACACACACACACACACACACACACACACACACACACACACACACACACACACACACACAAACACACACGGAGAGAGAGGTGGAGATCCATTTAATTCCTTATTTTCCCTTCGCCATTTTGTTAGGAATGTTCAACTCGCACAAGCAACATCATAAAGTAACTTTGTTAATTATATTATCAGTGGTATTAAAGTTTATGATTTTCAAACTTAATAACGTTCTTGATAACCGCCAGTTTTAGCCCTTATTGAGGATTGAGGATAGCATAACTTTTGCCTAAGGATTTTTAATGAGAAAATATCTGGGTTCCTTTTTGTATTAGCTCGATCCTTCTTTACGTTTTATTTAATTTTAAAATATTGATTTTATATCATCGATTTAGCCTAGTAAAACCACCGTTAAGGTATATCTTCAGAGAATGAGATGAGTGAATTGTAGCGTGAGTGAAAAATGCCTTGCATGACCGGGATTCGAACCCGGGACCTCCGGATGAAAGGCCGAGACGCTACCACTCGCGCCACGGAGGCCGGATAAATTTTATAAAATGATGAATGTTACACCTTAAATGAATTCTTAAAATAGATGGTTAACTATTTGTTAATTGTTTCTCATTAATATGGTTGATATTTAAACTATAATTCAGTTACTGAAGATTCAAAAGTTTTTGAAACATATTAAGTTAAAATAAAATTGCTAAAACGGAGGACTTTATATTATAGTAATCTTTGAAAGCAATTTGAGATAATGAAATGAACAAAAAGTTGTTTTAAGAATATACCAAAAAGTGGTGATTTTCGTGTGTTTGTCGTCTGCTGTTTTTTTATTTTAAGTAGGACTTCATATTTCAAAAATGGACGAAATATTCTTCTAAAGTTGTATAAATGTTTATTTCGATATGCCAATCGAGAAATAAATAATTTTTATATATTTTAATTAATGGAAATTTCAATTTTTCATTATAACTCTGTAAATATTAATTCGATCAAATTATTTTTACATAAAACTAAGAATACATAAATCTGAACAGAAAACGATATCTAAATCAGTCATTTAAGATTTTAAGTACAATGAAAACTTCTGTGCAGTGATGTCTGAAATTTAAGCCAGAATTTGTTTTCGTTACTATGAAGAATAAAAAAAAATGTTTATTTATCAATAAATATGTTTCAAACGTATTGTTACAGAAATGAATTTTTCTTAAATATAAAAATAAGTATTTTGACAAAAAAGTTTTGGAATAGGTGAGATGAGTTAAACGTATAGAAATCTGTATAAAATATTTTTAATTATCCCTCAAGAAATGCTTGTTTTTATCAGGCATGATGAATATCAAAAGGATGAAATAGTTCAATCTATATAAAAAGCGAGACTCTGAAACGTTACAACTACATATCTAAAGATTTAGTTACATTTTAGTTTGTTCTCGAAGTGAATATGGAAATTATAGAATCGTTAAAAGTATTAATTCCTTTCTCCACGTCTTATCTCTGTGAAAAGGGTTTGGCCTCAATGATTGCGCTAAAAACTAAATATAGGAATCGTCTTTTATCACTTGATAATAATTTGTTTTTGTGTGTTTCTAACACAGATTCACATACGGAGAAACTTTTAAATCAAAAACAAGCGCAGCCATTTCATTAATTTATTTTCTTTAGAACTACCCTTTCCTATCGATACTCATACTAGGTATCAAGTTTATTGAACTTTCGATTGGCAACCATTTTCTATACATATTTAATATAATATTTTAGAAGATAATTAACCTAAATAATCTTTGTTTATTTCTAAATATTGCTTTTGGAATAAAAATGCTAAAATTAATGTTTTCTAGATTTTCAAAAAATGAAAGAATTAGTAAGGAATAATTCAGGGAGGGGTTTCTCTCTCTCTCTCTCTCTCTCTTCCCATTCACCATTCCCCTATCACACACACACACACGCGCGCGCACCATCATATATTTTATTTCGATAATGAACATGAAATAATAGAAAATAACAATAATGTTGGACATACTTCTACTAAATCTGACCAATAAAGATGATCGAATGTTGAAAACATAATAACTTATCACGGAATAATATTTTACTGTTTATGTTGGACTGTTCAATAACAATTAGGTACGAAAAAAGAAAACAAACCAAAAATAAATGAATTAGCAAAGAAAATAAAGTGATAAAACGCCATTTCATTTGCAACAATTTTAATGTAACAGAGTATATTATTTATTATATTACATTATCCATCAACTTTCTGAATTTATATGTCTACAGTTCATGAATGAATATATTACTTTTGTTTTCTGATATATCCCTATTTCTATAACTTATATCTGTATTTCCTTTAAATTTTAAGAAAAACACAACTTACTCTTAAAATTCTTTTTTATCCATGCAATAATTCATAAACATACGTAGACGCGCGTGCATGCACACGTCACAGATAAAATATTCCATATTAAAAGAAACCGGGAAAAAAAACTGTTGTATAAGAAAATGGTATGAGGGAAAAAAGAAATGAAATAAGATAGTGCGGGTTCAATTCACCCTCAAAGACATTTTCGTTTATTGGTTTCTCAAAAGAGTCAATAAAAATTAATAACCCCTACTTTTGCTGTCTGTTCTGGCGGCCCGTTTCACTATCTGTTTTGTATTTCTTATAATACAGTCACATAAACAGAAAAACTCACCCCAAATATTTTCTATCTCATATCCTGCTTACAGCCAAAGAAAAAGTAATCTTTTATTTAAAGATAAATACAACTTACCCTCTTAAACATTTGATTGTCTACGTAAGTATTTATATTGAGTCGTTTATCTTATTATGATAAATTAGTGCGTGAATATGTTTGTAAATTTGATAATTAATAATAATAGGTATAAGGTACAAAGGTTTTGTATCAATCGAAGTGAATTAAAGTGATAAAAACATATCTTTATTTTATGAGCCCATAAGGCGTAATACAGCACGACCACGCTATAACGGGGATATCTGAAGATAGATTGATAAATAGGAGATTAACCAAAGGTAAAGTGATAAACGGAAAAAAAATTCTATTAGATTAATATTGTAACATGGCCAAAATATTACCGAATTTTTCAATTAAAAATGAGAATATTATAGGATAAAATTATAATACAGTACTGAAAATTTGTTGGGACTTATTATATTTTTGTATTTTTTGGAACGGTAACTGAATAGTCTTTTCAGCACTTAATCTTATAACTGAATGAGAATAAAAAAAAATGTTGTAACCATAAAAATTAAAATACCATAAAGTAATATAACTCGATATACGAGAAATATAACATAGAGTAATATAACTCGTATACTACAATTTTATTAGAACAAATGACATTAACATATTACATATTTTTTTTTTTTTTACCTCTGGGATCACTGTTAGATATTTCTTCAGAGGATGTGAGATGAATGATTTGTAGCATGTGTAAATAATGCCATGCCTGACCGAGATTCGAAACCGGGACCTCCGGATGAAAGGACGTTACGCTACCACTAACGCCCACGGAGGATGGTAACATAACAAATCTTTATTTTCTATCATTTTTATTTTTCGGAACTACCGTAAGGTATTACTTCAGAGGATGAATGAGAATGGTATGTATGAATGGGAATGAAGTATAGTCTTGTACAATCTCAGGTTGGCCACTCTTGAGAAATGTGGTTAATTGAGACCAACCATCAAAGAACACCGGTATCCATGATCTATTATTCAAATCCGTATAAAAGTAATTACCTTAACTCGGATTTGAACCTTAGAACTCCTGACTTCGAAGTCAGCTGAGTTGCGATGTCGCGTTAATCACTAGACTAGCTCGGTGGGCTTATCTATTGTACTATTGTTGTTAATCAAAACTAGTGTTTTTTCTTCTTTTTTTAACCTCCGGAACCATCGTTAAGGCATATCTTCAAAGAATGAGATGAATGAATTGTAGCGTGTGTGAAAAATGCCATGCTTGACCGGGATTCGAATCCGGGACCTCCGGATGAAAGGCCGGCAACATCTGAATGAATATAACTTAACACAGTTATATGAAAAAAGTAGGAAGTTATTTTTGTTTGGCTGGAGTTCATATTTTTTACAGCTACCTTTAATTTCATACAACTATTATAGCGTATTTATTCTGTTTAGTTTATTACTAAATATGAACCCGTGGTTGAAAAGCTTTTCTTTACACAAACTAAAAGGTAGATAAATATAATTATTATATCTGATAAGAGTTTGTTATTTTGGGGGACTTATTTTGATCCCCATTATAACCGTATCTGCGGTCTTTGAACAGCCTTTTAGAACGGTTGTACTATATTATGATCGCTGGTTGAAATAAAAGCTCTTAAAGACATAGAGTTCTGTTAAAAAAGACAGGCTTTCCTAAAACGATATGGATATACGTGAGGATTAAACGTCATTTTGAAGAAATATCAAGATGTTTCTATAGTAAAAAATGATGTGTCAATAGTAAAATAAGTTTTTTAAAAAGATTTTGTTTTTCTAAATGCGATTGAGTTTTGTTTATTACTACAAGTACATAGGTTTTCTATTTATGACATCTTAGTAAAATTCTTAAGAAAGAGTTGTGATAATTTATTCTTTTCTTTTACTGTTTATTTATTTACTATTTATCGGTTATTTTTAGTATAAACAGAATTTATTTGTAACGATGTTCATTAAAACCTCCGGAATTGCTTTGCTGTATTGAATGGTTCTACTAATATTGATACAAAAAAGTTAAATAAATACGTTAACATTAAGAAAGATTTATAGGTGAAAATTTATCAACATTCCATTACATGAAGCAATAAGATTTAAACTGAGAGCATGTTGTTTTACATTATAATTTTTCGCATTATAAAATATTAAACGGCTGACTTAACTAAGATATATCTGCATCATTTTTGAAAATAATATTTTAAAAGATACACTGAATTTTGTTCTAGTATTTATTAAAATTAGGTAAATCCTTCTCCGAATATTAGATATTTTATAGATCATATTATTGTTTCACAATTTCTTGTAACGAACATCCCAGTAATAACAAATCAAACTTTTTATACTTTACTAGAGAATACTTATTTAAAACCTCTTTTTAAATAATTTTATTGTTTATAATAACAAGTTTAAATACAGTTGATTAACACTCTTTTCTACATCAAGAGTATTATTTTGATTAAAGGGTTGCTGTCACATCTTGTATATTTGGTTACATATAAAACTTAAAAAATAATGTGAATTTTCTTTTGATTTTTCATTTATCAAGCCGTAATTGTCAGTAATTAAAAAAAAAAAAATATTGTTTCATATTTTTTGTTGGTAGGCTGACAATGGAATTTTCGAAATTTATTTTTTTCGAAATATGTGATGCTACCTATATTTTTTTGTATAATTAAAAAAAAAAAATGGAAAAGTCCACTACTCTATATATTTTGGTTACCAATGAATAAAAAAAAACCCTGCGGAATTAACTTATTTTAATTTAAACCTTATTATAAAATTGTAAATCTTAGCTTATGTTACAAGTTTAAATTGAAACCTTTTTTTGGCGCGTTGTGCTGGACACTTTTTAAATAAACTTTTGCATGGAGAAAAAAAATAGCTGACTCGTAATCAAAAATCGTTATATGCTCAGCATATATGTAGAAGAGAAAGACAAGCAACAACAAAATTATAAATATATGCGTATAATATATGAGAGGAATGAGAGATGGGAGAATAAAAATCGATGATCCGTCGGTGATTCCCAATGCACTTTTCTTTCTTTCTTTCTCTCTCTCTCTCGCTTTCTTTATACTTACGCCTATACGTATACATTAATATACAGTAAAGAAAGATATTGATTCCACTTCTCGTTCTTTCTTCCGCTCTTTCTCTATACCGATACTTATATACGTATATACTAAGACAGTATAGAAAGACTGCTGTGGTTATCCGGAGCAGGTAACTTTGTAGATATGGTTGTGTATACCTGTACCTATTGAATTATTTGTTAAGTTGTTTTTATAAAAGTTGTTTGTTTCATTTAAGAGTATTTATTTCATATTTTAGTTTTTATAAACCAATTGTTTCATTTTTAGAAGAATCTGATATTGCAAATAATACAAATAATTTAAATATTACAGAAATTTTAGAAGATAATGATAATACAAATAATATAAACATTACAGAAATAGAATAATAATATACTGTAAAAAATATTATAATTCATTATTAAAAGGTAATTGTTTTCTAAAATTTATTTAATAAAGAAAACTAATGTAATTTTATTATCATATTAATTAATTAACTGTTGCACTATATTATACATAGATTTCTTAAGTAGTCTATTAAGTCCTTTTAAATGAATAGTCACATACATTAATATAATCATTAACCAATGATCGGTAGTCATTGATTTAAGTTTTCACTTCTGTTGGCCAGTCTCGAGACTGGCTGTTTATTTTCTGAAGATTTCCACTAATGGATCGACAGTTTAGAAATATCTTTCTGGCTTTAGTCGTTTAAGATGCAAATTATTAAAACAATAATTGTAATAGGACTTAAAATTAAATATGTTATGCTTCTGATGAAGTGTTTTCTTTTCCTAATTTATATCTCAAAGTTATTCAAGAAAAAAAAATTATTTATAATAAGCGAAAATAAAATTTGAAACAATTCTCTCTAAGAATTCTATTTTTTTTCTTTTTAAAGTGAAACAGTGTTTCATAAGTTTGATTTTATATTTAGACAAACTACGTTTTTTTTATGATTTACTACGCGATGCATTTTAACAAAAAATTTGGTGCGATTTAAATTGTGGCCAAATTTAAAAAAAAATTTTTAATGTTTTGTTAAATTGTTAATGATGTCTCCTCATAGTAGAAAAACTGCATTTTCACGATTGAAATAGTTTTGTTCATGATTTATTTACTAAAGTGTTGGCAAAAAAATCAATAAATAGTAGTTAAGTTATTTAAAAAACCAATAATTGTCGAATTTTGGCTAAGTTTTTCCTTTCCGGATAATTCATGAAAACAGTGATTCAATTATAATTCAACGAAACAATAATTCATGGTATCGAGATGAAAACAATATCACTCATATTAAATGTAATATGTTGACTTCATCGCTTCTCTGTTAATTTTTTCATCTTATTTAAAATGAATGAATGAAAGAATTTTTTAAATGTAATATGTTGAGTTCATCGCTTCTCTGTTAATTTTTTCATCTTATTTAAAATGAATGAATGAATGAAAGAATTTTTTTTCTTTTTTTCAATATATATATATAATGATTTATGTACAATAAAAAGTAAAATGACAGAATGCAATTAACAATATCTAAGAAGAATACGTTTAAAAATCTATGGGGAATAATTTTTACGACCGCCTTCCTTGAAAATTTAATATGCATTTTTCAAAGATATAATAAAATAAATACTTTGTCCAAATTACGATTCATCGTTATTTTTTGAAGCCGTTCTGGTTTGTAAAATGGATTAGACTATTGTTATACTAAGTTTCCATTTTGATGGGGACTGTTTAAAACGATAATGTTTTATTCTTTATTCAACGGTGGTTTGAATAAAAAGCAACCTCTCTCTTAAGAATCTTATATTCTTTTTATGTTTTAAAAACAGTGATTAATTATTTATTATTACTATTTTATTGGAAATGTATTTTTTTATTTATTTATGTTCATTTTTTATCTTTATATTTTAACCTTTACTTTTTCCATGTCTATTGATAATGATAAATTAAAAAAGTATGACATGAACAACACATGACGTGGTACGTTTATTAAATTACATATACATATTTTTTTTTAAATGAAAAGTACATAAAATTTTATTTCATTAATAACTGATAATTTTTAATTTTTTAAAAATTATTATCGTAAACATTTTTTTTACAATCAGAGATTAATAATTATCAATAAATTAATATATTTAAATTAAAAAAAAAAAACGTTAAAATAAAGAAATGGAGATGAAATTTAATTCGAATCTATGTGAATCCTTGTAAGATTAAAATATTTCATTAATTAAACTTTTATTTCGCTGAAACTCTGGAACCAATGAAAATAAATACCACTTATATCGTTAAAAAAACTCTCAACGAAGGTTTATTTGTGCAGTTTAAAAAAAGTCCTAAATCCTTTTTTTGTGCGGGGGTTTTGGGTTTTTTTTTTTTGACATTTTTGGTTCATTCGATTGCAGTCAAAACGGAAGGCTCACAACTAGATATTACAACAGTCCTAAATCCAAAAATTCAACTTTCTATGGTTAATACTTTTTAAGTTATGCGAATCACGTACGTACAGAAGTCAAGCCGAAACTAGTCAATGAATTCAATGGATGTTTCCGTTGAAATTTAAAAAAACGAACTTTTTCGCAATTACAATAAGTAAAAATGTAATGGTTCTTTGTCATTTTTTTCACCGATTTTTTTAGTTATTTTTATTTCGTATTTTTTTATCTCCATTAATTACTCGTATTATTGTATTGTTATAGTGTAATGAAATACAGTGAATGTTTCAGGAGGAAAGGGAAATAATCTGAGATTCTAGAGCTTGAAATAAGGAAAAAAAGCTGATAAAAATACATGTCCGAAAATGCTTTATTTTCGAGTTACGGAAAAATTTTTCCAGGTTTTTAGCTCCCCGGTTAAATGAGGTATTATTGAAATTTTTAAGACGTTGGATAAGAGGTAAACATAATGATTTCTTATGTTTTTGACCAAAAAAATTGAATAAAATAGGTCCAGGACTGTAACTTTCGTAGTTTTCAAGATTCTCAACTAAAACAGAAATATTTGGGGACGAGATGTAACTTCTTTTTTTTCTAGGTTTGAATTACAATAAGTTTGTTAAATGACTCAAATACGTAAATGCTATAATCAAAACTTGTAGAAAATTTAACTATAAGAAAATTGATGTAATAAAATTTAAAAAAACTAAAAAAAATTATCTTTTATTATTAAAAACAAAATTGAACAGTAGATAAGAGAAAATTGTTTTGGATTAAAAAAATTATAAACAGCTGTTTTTATTATAACAGATGTAGACGTTGAAAAATTATAATACTTCTTATGTAATTTTTAAAACAATACTCACAGAGATTTATACTATATTAATTTAGAATAAATGTTCGAAAATTTCTCCATTGATATCGAATTTTCAAATCATTTTCTTACATTTTCTGTCACCAACTTAATATCTTTGCTTTCATTGATGAGGACAGCTGCATTGAAAATGCAAGCGATCAGTTCATCACCTATGTCTAACTTTTGCATGTATACCTAACATTTCATCCATCCTTATAAACAGTAATCTAAGAGAGTGATCTTATACAGGTCCACCGATCTGGTTGGCGAATTTAGCTGCTTTCTACATCCAAACCATTTACCAGTCTAAGGATTGTCTTAATTCATTCGTAAAATGTCTTGGTATTCCATCAAGTTGATAGTACATTTCAATTCGTTTCGCCGATGAGAAATTTTCAAGCATAGTAAGAGATTAAATGTTTAAAAATTCTAGATTGTTTCTCCTCTGACAAGTTGTTCTAGAATGAAAGAGCCTATTAATTGGTTCTCTATAATGTAACACCAAACGTTCATCGAAACTTGTTGCTGAAAATTTTATTCGAATACATCATGTGGATTTTCTTCAGATCACTGATGTCACATTCCGTGAGTTGTTTACGTCATTACGGGTAAAAGTAGCTTCATCCGAAAGTAATATGAACCATATAGTTGCTAATAATTGACAAATCTACAATCATCTGGCGTGGTGACCAAGCTGGAGATATTGATCATTATGAACATTATAGTTATGCAACCCGAGAGTATGAAATGTCCTCCATATTGCACTATTTGGAATGTTGAGTCGTGTAGAAATTCTTCGAGTGCTCATTTTAGGTTTAAATCTGTACCACCCGAAGAAAGTTTTCTCTTTCATCGAAATTTACCGTTCAGATGAAACATGAGCGCTGGGAAGATTACCATTCTCACGAGGATAATTAATAATTCTTTAAAATAGAGTGTTTTTCATTTTTACAAATTGATAACATTTTTCTGTTAGGTTTTAGTCTGATGTTTTTTTAATGAATGTAATGATTTGTATAGAAATAATGTAGTTGGACCATTGAATATAAAAATAGGAAGAGAAAAGATCTGAGGTAGAAGAATTTTGTTATTTGGGAAGCAGAATTACTAAAGATGGACGAAGCAGGAGCGATATAAAATGCCGA
>JAAAKQ030295154.1:0-10248 GCA_010016005.3 Zanna intricata
GTGTTCATTCAAATGCATTTTTGGTCCAAAGTGAGTAAACACAACATGTGACAAGACATGTTTTCACAACATGTGAATAGTTTATGCATATCTAATTCTTCAGTTAATATATCACAAACATGATCTTTTGATGTACCATTTGGTGTACTCTTTTGAAGACATCGGTGGTGATTGCAGTTTTTTGGCTGTGCCGAATGCTGATCATCAACCAAGCTGGTATGACCATGTTTAAATTCAGCTGCTCATTTTTTCATGGTGGCAAATGGTAAGACAGAGTCCCATAAACAGTGTCCAACTCAGTCTTAATTTGCATAGATGTATTGCTTTTTAAAGCAAATATTTAATCATGGCACCATATTTTACTTTTTCCATTTTCACAAAAACACTAACAACGAATTACTCAAATGATTATCAAACAGCAACTGAGCATCTAAAATGGCTGAAATTTTAGTGAGTACTTTTCAATGCATGTGGAAATACATTGCCTAACTTTTGTTGAAAAGGACTGCCACCTTCATGCTGAGACTCAAAATTTCAGATAACCCTCGTATATATATCTACTTGATATTAACTGGTAATTAATTAAATGCTTTTATTAACAATTTTAAAATGGAAATATTAAATTAAAATGCAGAAATATAGTGATTAAAATTTTTACAATTGCACATATAAACCTGCATTATTAATTTAAATAATGTTCATAAAAATTTTTTTTTAAGACAAAATAAAAAATAATGAAATAGATTTAAACCTATAAAGGATGAAACTACAAATAAATAAATTATTGATTTTATTTAAACAGCTATTATCAGAAAATTAGGTTATACAGCAAGTAGTTAAAATAGAGCACCACTTTAAACAAAAACATTAATTATAATAAATGTTTAATAAAGCAGGGGATTATAAATAAATATAAATATTTATTAAATGGTTTGAAGATATAAAAAAAAAATTATAATTAAAAAAAATATTTATAATTCAATGAAAAGCAAATATGTAATAATCTGATATTTTGAATGGAAGAGCATAACAAAATAAACAGTTATGATAAGTAATGTTAACTGTGCCAATTGAGCAGTTGTTAAATACACAAGTGAAAGGTTGTCTGTTTCAGAGCTTAAAACTCAAGCTGCTCAATAGCAAGAGTGTAGGAAAAATTTATTTAAACCATCAAATCTGCGAAATCAGTGCAAACCTTGAATTTTTCAAAAACTAATACAAATTATATGGAATCAAGTTTACACTAAACAAGCAATTTAAATGCAATGACTGTATTCCACACAGATTAATTAATTGTAAAAATTTGTACAATACAAAGTACATCTAAAATGGTGGTAAAACTTGGTTATTTTAAGATTATAAATGTACTGAATAATTTAATAGTCTATTTACTAATTTGTTGAATTCCAAAAAAGTTAAATATGTTAATATTTTTTGATACATGTTTTTATTTTATTTTCTAAATAAGTTTTGAATCAAAAATTAAAAATTATTCAGAAATTTATTAAAATTAGATTGTGAATAATTAAGTTATCTTGGCCTAAATTATATCTAAACAGATGTATCCAGTTTTTTGTGAATGAGTGGCAAACTGATTGAAATCATTTTTTTTTTTTTTTTGGCTTTATATTTTATGAAGTACTTAAGACATTTCAATGGATTATTTTATCTTCAACTTCTCAATGATATGAAAGTATTTAATTAAATATAATAAGACTCATAGAATTAAGAAATAAATATGCTGGCAGTTTTTCACAAAAGCAGACCTAAACATAGTTTCGTAATTGTAGG
Organism: Zanna intricata; assembly: GCA_010016005.3. Classification (NCBI taxonomy): domain Eukaryota; kingdom Metazoa; phylum Arthropoda; class Insecta; order Hemiptera; family Fulgoridae; genus Zanna; species Zanna intricata. The sequence continues at coordinate 1,792 of JAAAKQ030295154.1, forward strand.
CTTCTATTATGAAATTTACTACATAATTTAAAAAAAATATTTCAATGCATTATTTATTCAAACATGTACAAATTTTGACTGCAGTATTACTTGAATGTCAACAAAAAAAAACTGTTCAACTTACTTCTTTCTCAACATGAAATCCAACTTGTCCTACTGCCATTGATTCAGTTTTTTTAAGATTTGACCACATTGTATAAACAACATCAATTCCATTTAATTTACTACCATCAATACTATTAGCTTTAACAAGTTGTGCTGCATCTTCCAGAACAGCTGATGGTATGTCATCAATAGTCTGACCCTGTAAAAAAACACATTTTAATAGACCACAACAATCTAATAATTGAACAAACTGACTGTCATTACAGTTTATAGATCTATTTGAATATTTCATTTAAAATTTAAGCATTTCTTGCAAAAGAAATTACACCTCAGTTCAGAAAATTTGAATGTCTTGTAATTAGGGTGTTCTTTTTTTTTTTGTTAGAAACTATACAAATGTGCCTCCAGCAACATCTCGCATGATAATGTCAAACTCACAATTTTCCAACATAGTACATCCTCCTGCTATTGAAAAAGCACAGCAAATGAATAAAATTAATGATTACTATATTAAATGGACCCTCTTCTGCAAGCCAAAAGCCTCTATGGAAAGAATAATGTATAGGAATTGGAACTCTATGTCTTTGGGTGTAAAAACACTCCTAAAGGTGAGTGAACACAGTAATTTTCAGCTGTATAAGAATGCCAAGGCACTGCAAAATCATTAGAATACGATTCTTTGGGTATCTCTAATATAGTTGTCATCACAGTTGTAGTTATTTAAAGATCACCCAGAGATTTAGTTTCCAACAGCTAGTGAATCAAATCAATTTGAGCAATATTGCGCTTAGTTTTCTTAAGTGTACAGGAAATGTAGGCGGATGGAATATGTGTAGCTTATATGAAGGTGGATAGTTAGCACTGATATTCTTGAGATTGATAGATTAAATATTGACTCTTCAGAATTAATGAAATGAAATGGTGTTGCGTAGACATTATAAAATAAACAACCCTTTAGTTTTTATTCAGGTTTTGATGGATCCTATCATGAAAAATGAATTGGCATTATGGCTCACAACCACTAGATCCAGTCAAAAACAGACATTTTACTGACATTAGATAGATTAAGTTTGCACAAGTGAAACCCTGACAAATTAATGTCATCATCATTCAAGCATCTATCTCACATCAGAGGAATTATATCTTTAACGAAATTCCAAAAACTTCCTCGTTTACCATAAGACATCACAACAGGAGTAAGAAGATTTCATGGCATTTATAAAAGCCTGTATAATAATCTAGCCTTCTAAGCATTATTTGTACTTGGATCTAATTTTATCATAGTTAAGTAACTGAAATGTGGTATTTTACTGTACTTGCAATTGTATGCTTTATACAAAAGGAAAGTAATTTTATGAAACAGTTGTTATTTAAATAAATAAATATATTTCTCATTAAAATAAATTCAAATCATTATACCAGGTGGGTGGGAATAACTTTAATAAAAGTTGTTTATAACTTTTTTAATACTCAATCAATTTTCATGACATAAACAGCATGTTATTCCTTACAATGGTAAATTTTATTACATGATATCTAAAATTTATGTCACTGCAGATTTTTCAGTGGGAGACCACGACACAACATATAACCTTGCATGAGCAAACTCAGCTGGTATCCCCGTACAAAGTATGGCAGTTCATGGTACAAGTACAGAGACAGTGGCAAAGTGTGAAAGGACCTCATACCTCGGTAGATGAGACCCATAAGAAATTGCCACTCGAAGCTAATGGACACAGGTTCTGTATCAGATGTTAAGAGATGTGGTTGCCTCTCAACATCTAGGACAAGGAAAATGTGCAAGTGGTTTAGGAAATGTTCACTTGAAATCCTGAGAAACTCAAAGACCGGCATCTGGTGAAAGTTTTTTAACCCAACACACAATCTGAACTGTTCTGAAGAAAGTTGAAGTTGAATTTTCATCCATGGAAACCACATTAACGCCAGAAATTACTACTAGAAAATTGTCATCATTGGTTGGAATATGGGAAGATGATGCTTGCTTGATATGAAGAAGACTTGTCCAATATTTTTGGTAATATCTTGTGGTCCAATGAAGCTATGTTTCAAGGTGGGGGGGGGGCTTGTTAATTGGCACAATTATTATTAGGCAACAGAAGATCCAAGGATACTTGTTAAAAAAGCCAACATCGCTCAAAGGTCACAATGTAGTGCATCATGATATCCACAAAAGTTGTGGGTCCATATCTCATTTGGGACACAATGAATGCAGAACGATACCTTGATATGCTTGTAGTTTATATTCACAGTATTGTACCCATATGGGATAGTTACAACGACCTAATCTTTATACAAGATGGGTCCTGCCCCAATTTACAAGCCCTGTCTGTGCACAGCTCAACACCCATTTTCAAGGACACTATTGGGATGTCATGGCCTCCTTGAATGGCCAGCAAGGACCTAACACTTATTTGACTTATTTCTCTGTGGGTGAGCGACAGAGGAAGTTTATCGCACAAAACCAAAACCTCTTGAATAATTGGAGGGGCAAATTTTCCAACTTCCTGGAAATGTACCACTGCTGGATTATCTGCAGATATCTGTCGCAATTTCCCCAACCATTTACTGAGGGAAACTGCTGGACAATGGTGGTGCTCATGTGGAATTTTGGCAATGCATAACAATTCTATTTTGCAAGGAAAAAAATTTTTTTATTTCATGAAAAATAGTTAAGATTTAAAAAAGCTATAAGCTATAAACAATTTTTAAGAGGGAGTTAATTCCTGCCTACTCTACAGAATGATATAGAGGACTTACCCCCTCTATCAGATATTATAATGCAGTACAAGAGTGGAAAAAAGTAACCATCCTATCAGTCACACAAGATTTTAATGCTAACAATGGCTTTGGTGTTAGGACTAATATAATTGATAAACATGGTTCATGTATTGTAATGAACATGGTGCATGATTGGTTCATTATTTTCATAAAAGAGAGCAGGTAATTATGACTTTTCTTTCACACAAGAGTAAAAATTCTATGCATATTATTACCACACGCCTTTAACTAGGCGAACGCCCAGATGAGAAAATGTCACCTGGAGTGCAGTATACAATGCGCATGCACAGGTGGGCACTCCCATCACACAGCATCTGTACTCCTACCATAGCAGCACTACCCCATCACTGTGGGCTATAATAAATGAAGGCTTCATAGCATGAAACTTCACTTTAACATCAACCACTGCCTAGAGAAGACCTCAGAGAAGAAGAAGATGAAGAAGCTGAAAGGAGTTCCCTAGCCAATTCAATGCTGGACCATCCCACCGGAGCAGCAGGACTGGTCAACCCGGCGAGGGAGTCGCTGGACATGGATGAACCATTCCTGCTCCAGCTCGATGGACTTCCATCACCCTGGCCAGCAGATACAATGACAGCCGGCCCAGCATGGGATCGCTCGAGGAGAACCATCTCGGCCGCGTCGGCGAATGTTGACCGACGCCGACCCAACACTGCTTGGCTATAGGGGGTCACCACTACCACGCTGTAGTGGGAACCCAACCGCAGTTGAGGGAAAGCCCAGTTGAATTTCAACGGAGGAGCCACAACTCCCTGTTGCAGCCAAGTAAACTTCGGCGGAAATCATCTCCTGGATCCAACGGCTCTTCTCAGAGCTAACAACAACAGCCCTTCTCAGGGTTATCACAAGGTTTTAAACAACAACGAGCCACCGAAGCCAATCGATCACCAAAACGGCCCTTTTCAGGGCCACCAAAAGGTTTCGAAGTTCCACTGTCGTCGAAGCCATTCAGCGACAATATGTAGCTATCATGAACAGTAGCCCTAACACAATCAAATAGATTTAATAATATTAAAAGTGATATAATACTTTACTCTCATTTAAAACATAACCAGGTGGAGATACCTGATTGTGTAGGTACAGCATATACTTGCATGATAGAGGTTTTGTCAGATGAAAATTAAAAAGAGAAACTGCTAGCATTAATATTGGAGGTTAAAAAATAGAAAGTCAGGAGTAGTGATACAAGTCCATCAATGGTAGACATCTGTAGGCTGAGAGCTTCACATATACAAGCTCTACATAATTAGATAACTCTACTTTGTATTATAAATAAAAGAACCTGATCCTCTCAACTTCTGATGTTTACAATATAAGACTGGATATACAGTGTATCAGAGATGAAATGCCCTAATTTGAAACACACCCTAACCCCCATAGGGGAAGACACCCATCAAGTGACGATTCTGGTCGCCACACCACCCCTCTACCCCTCCTGTTCCTAGCCCTGAGGGGCTTTACTGGTGTCATCTTATTGACCTTCGTACTGATTACATATCTCAGTCATCAGCCAGGCCTCGATCAGGAAGCCCCCGATGCAAATGCCGCGGTCGACATTTAGCATCAGAGTAAGATACCTCAGCAGCAAACGCCCTTGCTGTAAGCTTAGGTCGACCTACACGTAGCCCTAAAACTATATAACCGCAGTGCGGATGCACGAAACCTCGCACCTACTTTCAACATAATAAACTGAACATAATAAACAACCAAGACAATTTTGTTAGGTGGTACATGGTAGTTTAGCTGTGGAAATTTAAATTATGTAATGTAATAGCAAGATCATTTTTATTTTAGGTGCTGGAAATCATTTTTAAAAATCTAAAAAATGACAAACGAATACTGAAAATGCAGAAACTGTGTGGTGGTATGCAGAATTGGGGTCCATTATTGGTGGAGTTCAACAATGTTTCTGTGCAGAGTATCATAAAGACCCTCCTGATGCCAAGAGAATTAAGGGATTAAAAGCAGCATTTCTAGAAACAGGATGTGTTGCTAAGAAGCATGGTGGTGACCCATCACGAACATCAGAGAAGAATGTTCAGTGCATTTCAGATACAATTTCAAGAAGTCCTAAGAAATCTGTTCATATGGTGTCATGTGAGCTTGGTCTCCTAAAATCAACTGTCCACGATGAGCTACACATGCACCTAAAGTTTTATGCATACAAATTGCTATTGTTATATGAGGTTAAACCTGACAATAACCCTAAACTTACAGAACATTACAGAACAATTTACAAATAACAAATTTACAAAATAACAAAATTTACAGATAACATTTGCAGAAAACATTCTTCAGTGCATCGAGATAGAAAACTTTTTGATCAAGGTTATGTTTTCTGATGAGTCAAGACCACATGACTTCCTTGTACACATATTAAATTACATATACACATTTTTTTGCTGTACTTCATTTAAACTTATTTCATTTGAAAGTTAGATATGATCTTTCAATTCTTTAATAAACTGGACAGTTACACAACTGCTAAAATATTAGTTTTTATTAACATCAAAAATATTTATACAATTATTAATTCAACAAACTTACCTGAAATATTAGGTTAGAGTAAAAGTCCCTTTATTACTCTTTAAATAAATTTATATCTTATATCTATCTAATACTATCTTTTTAAATTATGATCTAACCATAAAGAAAATGAAAAAAAAAAAAACGAAAGAGGAGAAGGTTACTAAATTTTATAGCATGTTTATTATCTAGTAGACTGAAACAAATCCATAAATAAGAACAATATTCATTTTCAATTAATATTAAATAATCAGATGTTTTACCAAATCTGATGTGGACACCACATGATATCCTTTTATGCCTATTAAATTATGTATACATAATTTTAAAAGTACATAAAGTTTATTTCATAAAAAACTTCTCATTATATAAGTTTTTTTTATTATGATTGAATTATTATTTATTGTAAACATTTTTTACAATCATGTGTTATAATTATTAATAAATCAATAAATTTAATAAAAAAAAGTTAAAAAACAGAAAAGGAAATGAAGTCAGATTCAAACTGATGTGCCTTCCCTTATAAGATAAAAATATTTCATTAATTAAAATTTTATTTGGCTATAATTTGGAACCAATGAAAATAAGTACCACTTATGATATAGCAATGAAAATCCTTCAATGAGGACATATACTGCAGTTAAGAAAAAGTCCAAAATTCAAACTTTTTTGGATACTTTTGGTCCAGTCGATTGTAATCAAATGGGGAGGTAGATAATTAGATGTTACAACAGTCCTAAATCCAAAATTTTAACATCATATGACTAATCGTTGTCTTATAATATAATAATTGGCGAGTTATGCGAGATACATATATCAAGCCAAAACTAATCAAAATGGATATTTCTGTTGAAATCTGAAAATTGAAATTTTTTGCGATCACAATACTTCCTTTACTTCATACGAGGAAGTAAAATGTAACTAAATAAATATACTGGTAAGCCAAACTTATACACTGGAGCATAAAAACCTATTTTTATTATAGACAAATGAAAGTATAAACAAATCCAATACTGTCTTGATTAATAAAATGATACATATTAACCAAATCCTCAAAAAATAGTTGTCCATGTTTTTATACATTTGAATACATTCATGAATTCTTTGACACATGAAAGAATATTCTGAAAAAGGTTTTCTTATTGGAAACTAACATAAAACTAAAAAATACAAATTTTTGAAAATAATGCAAGGTAATGGATATCTACTATCTCTCTAAATTAAGATATAGTTTATTTCAACTAAGATGTATGGGAAGTTAGAAAAAAGAAAATATGGATCAAATACAGATTATTAAATTTAATTTCAACCAGAAAAGAAACTTCAAACCATGTTTACCTAATTATTACTTTTGCTCTAGGGAGAAAAACCAAATGTGGTTGAATCCTTGTATAATAAATTAACCAAAATACAACAAAATAAATTGAATTGATCTAACAACTTTATTCTGTTAACTAAGTAGAACATTACACAAAGTATTTAATTTGTTCAACTGAAGGCACTTAACATATTCACAATTTAAACCTTTAAGCAAGACAAAAATTATAAAGGTGCACTAAAGGTGTCATCATAAGGCATTTGATATTAGATGTACTTATTGCAACAGTGCAGGGTATTTTGATAGTAGTAAAGATAGTTATTTTTGTACAGATTTGAATACTAGATCATGGATATCGGTGTTCTTTGGTGGTTGGATTTCAATTAACCACACTTATCAGGAGTGGTCGATCTGAGATTGTACAAGACTACACTTCATTCACATTCATACATATCATCCTTATTCATCATGTGAAGTAATACTATACAGAAGTTCCAAAAGCTAAACAGAAAAGGAGGGTATTTGATAGATGTTGCGATAAATTGTTAATGGAAACATAAGTTGCAACATCAACATATTCACTGGACGAATAAAAAATAACATGTGAAAGAGTATACAGGGATGGAAAATGTACAAAACAGTAATATCAAATAATACAAATGATGAGCAAATAAAAAAGGAAAAAATAATGGAAACAATTAAAGGACAGTGTTTACATCAACTAAACTGTAATAATTTTATAGACATTACACAAGGAAGGAAACATAAGTGTACACATTAATCTTACGTTCTCAAAGGACACTGGTTTCATAAGAAATACTGTTACAAAAGCAGACTTACAGGATGAAGCCTTAAATACACATGTGCAGATGACACTTTGTCAACATGAAACCACACATCTTCAGGCCACCCCCATTTAATCAAATCTTCATCTGTAAACAGAAAAAAAATAAATTAACTTTCAACCAATAGTATAAAGACTGTACACTAATTGTTATAAAAATATTATACTGCATAAAATAAATCAAGAGAAAAACTAGTGTTTTACTCATTTATGTAGTTGTATATACAAATATATAATCATACACAATTTATGACCATCAATTAAAACATGAAATAAAAAAAAACTTTTTTTTGTCTTCAGTCATATGACTGGCTTGTTAAAACTCTCCAAGATTTCCTATCTAGAGCAGTTGTTTCATTTTGGTACATCCTACATCCTAATCTCTAACAATTTGTTTTACATATTCCAAACATTGCCTGCTTGCACAATTTTCCTCGTCTACCTGTCGCTCCAATATCAAAACGACTAATTCAGGATGCCTTAATAAGTAGCCTATAAGTTCTCTTCTTCTAACTGTTTTTCCAAATGCTTCTTTTTTCATCAATTTATCACAACACCTCTTCATTTGTCACATTATCCACTCATCTGATATTTAATATTCTACTACAGCATTTCAAAAGCTTCTTATCTTTTCTTCTCAGGTGCTCTGATTGCCCAAGTTTTACTTTCACATAAAGCTACGCTCCAAACATAAACTTTTAAAAATGTTTTCCTAATGTTTAAATTACTTTTTAGTGTAAACAAATTATATTTCTGACTGAAAGCTCGTTTCACCTGTGCTATTTGGCATTTTATATCGCTCCTGCTTCGTCCATCTTTAGTAATTCTACTTCCCAAATAACAA
>JAAAKQ030295176.1:0-27119 GCA_010016005.3 Zanna intricata
TGCCTGACCGGGATTCGAACCCGGGACCTCCGGATGAAAAGCCGAGACGCTACCACTCGGCTACGGAGGCCGGCTATATTTCATGTTACCCAAGGTTTCATTGCCCAGGTGTCTTCATAGGAACTGATTCCTTTCTCTGCACCTTCCTTCAAAAATGATTTTACCTTTGATCATTTCATCTGCTGGTTAATTTTAACTTTTATCTAGAGAATTGCCTCAGTTAGCAATTCACCCACTTTTACTCACTCTATGCCCTTTAGCCCCTCTAAATTCCATTTCTTCACCTTCACTGCTTTATGAATTCTTTTTAAATTTATTTTCTTTCCCATCATTAACAGAATATCATCATTTCCTAAATCGGCTCCTGGAAACCCATCTGCCTTCTTAACAATATTCCTATAACTATTTTCAACCAAAACAATTATCTATCAGAAAGTGAGATCCATCTGTTGTTTTTATCAATGTATATTTTTTTCGTTTATTATTCTTGAATAGTATTAGTAGTGAACAAATCCTTTTCTTGGCAAAATTCAGCCAGCCTGTCTCCTCTTTCTATTCATGTTCCCAATTTGAACCCTGCTCACATCCTTTCATCTTTTTCTTCTTCTATTGCTGCTTCCAGTCCCCCATAAATATTTCACAGAAATCCTGTTCCTTTTCGAATAACTCATCAATATTTTTTACATCTTTTCTGTATTTTCATCCTTATACTCTGACATTGGTATATATGCCTAAATTATTACTAGATCTTTTGGCTGCCTTCCGGTCCCTAAAACTATTATTCTATCATCCAAATAAATTACTTATTTTACTCTTCTTACTACACTAATTTTTCAGCCATTCCTACTTCATTTTTTCCTCTTTCAATCTCTGAGTAATGCAAGGTAATTTTACCACTTCTCAATTCCCCTCCTCCCTCCTATCTAAGCTTGCTTATACTTACAATATCCATGATGTTTATTTTTATCTCTAAGTTTTTCAACTTACCTGATGACTATAATATTCTCACACGCCATTACCTATACTCACTGCTTTGTCTTTTCTATGAGACTCCTTCTGTTTCTCCCAGAGATCCAAATGGGAAGTCATTTTACCTCCAAAATATTTAACAAAAGAAGACATCATCATAGTGCCTGACTAGGAAAAAGTAATAAACTGGTATTCCGTTCTATTCTGTATCCTAAAGCTATTGACTTTCTGTTGAAGTTTTTCTGCCTTTGGGGGTAATTTCTTACTCCCAGGGCAATGAAATACCCCTAACTGCTACTGCTCATCTATCATCTAAAAAGCCATTGCCTACTTCGGATGACAAGAATCATTTTTATTATTATCATTTCTTTTTATTTTGACTTCCTTTCTTCAAAAATATTTTTCATCTGTTTTCCATGTTTTCACTTTCTCTCTTCAGTTTACCTGGAAATTCTTGTTTTCTATAATAATATTTCTAAATCTTTTTCTATTTAAGATTATTACTTTCACAATATTTAGTTCTCTCAAATAATATAAAGATCCATTAAACCAGATGTTTTCCTTACATTATCTAAAAATCTGTTATTAAATTTATAAATCTATATTTTTTTACCTCCAGTTATTCTCTTCAAATAACTTGTCCTAATGTTTCCTCTTTTTCAGCTCTAACTCTTCAGCTTCACCTATCTTATTCAAATTTTTACCGTTTATTCAAACAAACACTCTGAGGCATACGAATATCGGGAAATCCTTTTTCCCCGGGCCCAGGAGCCCTTGCTCTTGCCAGTCATTGGCGGTTACAGGACAATCTCGTGGGAGGCAGTCTCTTTGATAGCTGGTGTTAAACCGTTGGATTTTCTTACCGTTAAGCGCATGGAGAAGTATATTCCCAAGAAAGCTTATCTTCTGACCTCGGAATGTTTGCATGAAATAGAGGACCAGGGATTCATTGCGTGGCAGGCACGATAGGATGAGTCACTAAGGGTCGGTATACTCACGAATTGTTTCCGGAGGTTGTTAGCTTATGCGCCAATAAATGGGTGTTCCTCAATCGGCACATAACTCAGTTTCTTTCTGGGCATGGCGCTTTTCGGCAGAGCTTGGCTAGGTTTCGTTTTGTGGAATCAGGACTTTGCCCGGAATTTAGGGTTCCGGACAGTGTTAGCCATGTTCTGTATATCTGTCCTCGGTATGATTTGCTCGTGACAGAGTGGTTAGGGGACTTGAGGGATTGCACTCAGATCTTGAAATAAGGATCAATTGGAAGAACCGGGCTGAGTGGCAGATTGTTGCTGTCTTCCTGCGGACCATTGCGTCTTCTTGGGTTGTGGAAGGAGTGTAGAAGGTAGGAGCCTGGGTGGACAGAATTCCGGCTTGACAAGTTGTGTGGCTGGACATAGGCGATTTGGTGACGAGCCACGGTTATTTTCTTAATCCTGAGTTTGTGCTGTGGAATAGCTCTGGCAGGGCGGTGACTGCCTATTTTTAGGTCTAGGCTGCTTTGCTGGAGCGTCGGTAGGAATATTATGCTTGGCGTCGCCGGGGTTGGTTCGATTGTGCGGGCGCCCTTGTTAGTGTTGGGTCTGATGTGGGTTAAAATGCGGCGAGAAGAGAATGTCATGTGAACGTGGTTTTTTGGGAGATGTTAACCTCCATTCTGACCCTTTGTGAATGCATGTTGCATGTGTACATGTATATTATTGTGATAGGTCAAAATTTCGATGCTGCGAGCAGCTTTTTGTGTGGAAATTTGAAAACCAATCGATTTGATCGTTGCGTATATGGCATTCAAAGTCACATAGGTGGTTAGATTGCTTGTCAGAGTAGGCGCGAGGTTTCGTTACTACAAAAACTTACTGTCAACAAGTAAGTAACATGCTAGTACGTAAGGAGGCAACTACTTTTTTTTCTTTATCATTTTATAAATAAGCAGAATTCTTATTTCTTACTCTGTACCTCTTTCTGATTAAGTGATTTCTTCCAGAAAAAAACATGGTCCAGGTGACGCTTTCCTGCTTTCTAACCACAACCGTATACGGACTTATGGGTCCCTGGCTTATCCGTGAGGACCGTGCGATCGTAATAAACCCTATTGCGGTAATTTTCCACAACGGATATAGGATTATACTTATAATTAGGAACAGACACATCAAGAAGTTTCCATTCTCCATCCAGGGCCAGCCTCTGATGGAGAATGCGAGCCACGTTATTGCGTCGGGAGGTGTTTCGGGGCCAGGATCTTACAGCCGCTAATAAGGTGCTCTCACACAAACAGTACTCCCAGTCATTCGTGCTCCCATACAAACAGCAGTCATCCACGAGCACGATTGGTTCAACGATGTGGTTCCGATAATTGAGTGTGGCGATTACCGAATCCTGGATTGCAAACGCAAATTCCTCAGTCTCAACAAAAAATCTAGCGTTCTTCAGCCACGCAAAGGATGCAGCAAAGTCAACTCCCTCATTCAGAACGGAGGCAGCAAATCTCCCATGAAGCTCACCCGCGCGCCACGCACCCATCTTCTGTCTATCATCAGGAACTTCATTGAAGGGCATAGTCATTGTCGTTTAGACGGAGGGAGGTCAGACCTTCATCTCTTCTCACCACCTCCCAATAAAGCACGCTGGTTTCGCTCCGCCCTTAAAAATAACTCCTGAGATTCTGCAGTTTTTTCGCATGAACATCAAGGAAATCTGTGACAACTCTGTGACCTCTGCTTCTGGACAGATGGAAGCGAGCCATAAAACTGCGCGGGTGATGCGCTCGGTGTTCGGTGAATTCAGTTTTAAGAAGCCGGTTAAGTCCCTCATGCTCCGTTCTCATCCACTTCAAAACTTCGAAACTGTAGGCAACCAACGGCACAATTTAGGTATTTATGCTGTTTACTTTATTGTCCCCGTTTAATTGCGACTTCATGACAGCACGACAGCATGTATACGAGCCTTGAGGCGAGATGTAAGGGCTTCTTTTGCGTATCTGTGACTGATTCCCAAATTTTGAATGAAGCCAAGATACTGGTAGGTTTCGCCACGCTGCATAGCCGTCAAAACCGAAGGGGGATCCTTGAACGGCACACTAAAATCATCCATCTGCTACCAAATTCCTTTTCTCATGACATTAACTCTACACTTGTCTAAGCCAAACGTCATACGTATGTCGACACTGAATTTCTTGACCAGCCTAACAAGTCACTGGACACCCTTTTAGTTGCCGTAAAGAAGCTTTATATCATCCATGTACATGAGGTGACTATAAGAGTATTGGCCAATTGTAAACCCTTCATTGGCCGACTTAAGGATGTTGGACATACAAAACCAGTGCCATTTAAAACCAGAACGCACTCAGAGCATCCCCCTGAAATATACCCCGGCGAATCACTGCCTTACCAATGGTTGTAGGCTTGTTATTAGGGACAGTCAACACAAGACAAGTGCACCACCTATCCATCGCACATCGCAGGAACTCCACAATCAAGGGATCAACCTTATACAAACTAAGGAATCACGAGCCAGGAATGCGGCACAGAGTTGAAGGCTTTTCTATAATCTATGTAAGCCGTAAACAAATCGCACCGACCCTTTTTAGGCGAGGCAGAGAGAACGCTGTTAACCACCAACTGCTCCTTGCTACCTGTGCTGTACTTCCGACAACCCTTTTGCTCTTGCACAATAATCTGATGTTGCTCTAGATGGCTGGAAATTTTGGCCCACAAGATAGATATAAAGACCTTATAAATTGTTGGGAGGCAAGTAATAGGTCGACCGTATTCTGCAGGGTCGACCGTAGCTGTAATAGTCTTAGGAATCAGACAGATCACTCCCTGGGTGAAAAATCCTGGCATAAGACTCGGAACCCGTAATATCTCCGAGTAAAACTCAGCAAGTCGCTCATTTACAGCCAAGAAGCGCTTGAATAAAAGTTCTGCACTCCGTCGATCCCAGGTGCCTTCCAGTTACGTGTTCGAGCTACAGATCTAATAACATCATTCAAAGTCCACGGTATGGTCAACCGTGGGCGTTATTCTGCTTCCAGTCAGATTTGGCAAGCATATGCTACTGATAATTATTTTCAGCAGACCTTTCATTCTGATTGTGATCCCTTGCAGATTTGTATTTATTTCAACCGCTTCGGTATTTTTACATCTAATTTCGAAAATTTAAATCTAAATAGAAATGTGTTTCTGGCAGACATATACAAATTATGTCCACATTATTAATCAGGCGTTGGAGCTCAAGGATGCTTGACAAACATTCATTGATGTTCCATTGATTAATTGACTCGTTTATATTAGGTATTCAAATTCGGGTTTTACCCTTTGGCCAACCCACTTTTCTCTTTGTCTCTATTCTGCTAATTGCTTCGTATCATAAAAGTATATCATAGCTCATGTATCTTAGCGTCACTATGTTTTGAGACCAAGAAAGTGGAGGACTTGAACGGGCATGGTCAGCGTTCTGTGTAGGTGTCGAATCAAAGGCCAGGGAACAGGAGCTACACCCAATGATAGAAGTCGCATCAGACGCCTTCTCGAACAGGAGAGAAACAGACACTCCCTTGTGTAATTTTAAATAATCTCCGTTGTTTTATTGATGAGACAGTTTCGGAAAAATATGGTTTCAAGTCTCCGTAGGGGATTAGGGTGCTTCTTCAGAAAATCGTCTTTCAAACTCTGTAGCTGAATCTGAATTTTGTCTACATTTAGTTCTCTTCTCATGTGGTTTTTTTTTATTACTTGGTACATTTTCTGGTGGCTGTAACTTAGGCAGTCACATTACTTCCTTTCGAGAGAGAGATTTCATTTTTTAGATGATTATTCTGTCTAAAACTTTAGCTAAAGTTTGGGCGAGATTACTTTGTAATTAATCGCATCCACACCTGTCGTAGAAACAGTATCTGTTAGTATCTGAAACAGTATCAGTCGTAGAAGCATTATCTGAGCATAAGGTTTTGTTGACCTAGGTGTACAGATGTTATCAATGTTTTTTTTAATTTTAAAATAGCTGACCTTTCAAAATAGCTAACCAAAATGTGAATGATATGCATGTGGCCGAAAAGTCCAGTTCTTAAAATTACCTGTAGGTGGAAATAAGATGAAAAGGTAGTTAACATTTCCGAGGAATAGACTCGGAGCTTCCTCGGAGCCAGTTATATGTATTATACTTGCCTTGCTATGTACAGCTACTGTGACCCTGGACGTGGAAAGATGGCATTTAGATGATATGTTTCCGACATGGGGATTATGTCTTTATTTTACTTAAAACCATTACTGAAAGTAAAGTAAGATTTCAAATGTCAATTGTCACAAACCAAGTTATTTTATCTTAAAATAAAAAGAAAAATGTCTGTGTGTATTGATTTTTATAAAACGTATCTGATTTTACATTTATTAATGAAAAAATTAATCCTGTTACAACCTAAAAAATGTGTTAAACTTAGATAAATGTGTTTATTTAATGTATATTTTTTCCAGTATTTTGAAAACTTCAATAATTTGCCTCATTCAATAATTAGATTAAGAAGTAAAATATACTGTATATTAAATTGTTGGTTGTTTTTGATACGTTTGTTTTAGGTAAACGAAGTGCATGTAGAAGTTATTGTAAATACTTTGAGGCGAATTGGGGTTTAGGAGAATGAGGAATATAAATTTATGTCAGACCACGGGGTTTAAAAAAATGGCTAATTTTTACTATTAATATTAAATAAAGTTAACCATATTTTTTACCTTATTTATTACTTTTAAAAGGCATTTGATATTTTTTCTAAAAAAGCTTGTGGAGGAAACTTAAAGATATTGGGGTTTAGGAACCATCGTTTTCTTGGTTCAAAAACCTTTACAAACCTCTTTTCTCATAAGAATTATTCTAAAACAATTCAGTCTGATGTACTACTTCGTTATTGACATCCTTATTTTTATCAAGAGTAATGGATACATAATATTTATAAATGCGTGGGAGATTGTTACATTTTACTGATAAAGTCGCTTTCTACATGCAAGTCTAATCTTCCAAATTAAACGCCTTTGTTTATGGGCGTTTAATTTGAAGATAAAACAGTTATTTTATTTGTCCATATGGAAAACTACATTTTTTCCGTAACTGTATAAAACTCATATCATAAAGCTAGATACTACTCAAGACAAACTACTTATGTAATGTAGTTGATGAATTGTTTCCATAATCGTCATACAGTAATGATATTTTATCGTTTGTGTTTAATGCTGTGTTTATTTTTTGCAATTCCGTTTTCCTGTTTATATTTAGAGAAGATTTATTGTGCTTTATTTTAATCTATTTTGAGGTACAGAATTACTGCTTGGGGGGATGTAGAGAAGTGACATGAACACAATTCTTATTATAATGGAACAGCTCATTAACTTGATTGTTGGGAATATTAATTATAATGAAAAATCAAGCAATGTTTATAATTAAGGTAAAGTTAGTGCCATTTTTTTTCAATATTATCAATAAAATAATTATGAATAATTAGATTACATAAAAATAAAAATTGTTGGTTATCCGACAAGAATATTCAGCAATATTTCACATATTCGAATCGATTAAAATATGAGTATATAAGGTGTATGCTTTATTTGGCTAAGCATGCTGAACTCTTGGCAATGCATTATATATGTAATATATGTTTTTATTACGAATTTTAACAACACCCATTATTTTTTAATTTAATTAATGTTACGAATTATTTTCTTCTAATGAAGAAAAAAAATAATAATAAAGAATAGAGGAAGAATGAAGTCAGAAATTATTTTTTTATTCAAATTATTTTGAACAAATTTTATTCAAATTATTTTGCTGAACAGAATTAATGAATTGTAGTACAAATACAAGCTGTACAAGTAATTTAAATTTTTATCTATGTAATATGCGTAAGAATATGAGGATTTACACTCATCTGAGGAATCCATAACACCAAAACTTAAATTTAAAATTGTGAAATGATGATGATTCCAATCATCTCAAGTTTTTCGTATATGTTATAAACGTTTTCCATACATGTAAACATAGCATGTTTACTCGATGGGCATGTTTTCTCGATGGAATGGAGGAATCGGTTATAGTTTTATTAGAGAGTTTCCTTTTCAATATTTGAATTCTTTAAAAACATTTTATTTTAATGTAAAACCTGAAATTGAAAAAAAATTCATTTATTCACCTATTGAGGTCAATTTATTATTAATTTATTCGTTTGTTTTACGGGGTTAAACCCAATTTTTACCACTGTCATATATTTATATATATGATTATTATTTTTGTGTGTCCTAGGACACATAAAATTTGTATGTTAACACAATTAGTTCCACTAATATTTCTTTCACAATCATTAAATTTAACTCTATGCTGTACAAATAATATATAAAAATTTGTATATTTTGTAATAAAACAATTTTTTTATGCAATGAAAAACGTAAAATTTTGGTTGCAGTACATGACATATTTATTTTATTTTATTGCAATTTTTTATTTTCTTCATATTGATTAACCATAAATAAGGATGTACCATGAGATAAAGGATTTAAGAACAGACTAATCGTATTAATATAAGCGGTTAATAACTCTTCCTCTCAGTTTGGTGTTTTTTATGAGAAATTATCTATTGACTAGATGATTATTAAATATTTTGGCCTCAATTGTTTGAAGCAGTTTATTCGTGGCAAACCTGTGCGGTTCACCTACATATTTGGGCGATTGGCTACCGCTGCAGCTTTGATTTATTTAGTGGGAAAGAATTTGGTTCGAATGATGATATTGCTCTTGGCACACGAGTTTTTGAATTTCTCTTGTTGTTGAAGAAGATCCATAGAAATATTTTTTGATAATTACTTTATTAGTTTTGAATTATTAAAATAAATGTTTGAAGCTAGTTTTCGAGCGACGAGTACAATTAGATAAAATCGTTTAAAATAGTGTCCATTGATAAATAGCAATGATTTTAAAACACTGATTAAAACACTGTTTTATTTAATTTCATATAAAAAATATAAGTTTAAATAAATAAGATATTGTTTGAACAAAGTTTTTATGTTTTTTTTTTTTTTTAATTTTGTCATATTTACTTCTTGTATATGTTTATCTGTATTTTATAATTTTAGTTTAAAAAAAGATAATAATAAAAGTTTTTGTGTTTTATTCTCAAAAATATTTATTAAAACAATTACTCAGTTATTGTTAAAATAAAATTAACAAAAACTTAATAAAAATAATGTTACTGAAAACTGTTTTACCATATTTATTTGCTGTTTTATTTTCAGAAAACTTCAATTTTTTTCAAAATGACGACTTAAAATTAAAAATATTAAATTATGATGAACATACCACTAATTTTGGAATGTGGCAAAGCTCTATATAAATTTTTACTTACCAAATGAAAAAATAATAAATTGGTATAAAATGGGTGAATTCTTCAGTTAATAGTTTTTATATTAACACTACATACTAGTTAAAAACATTTGCAATAGGTACGAGAAATATTTATAAAAACCTGTTCTTGTTTTCCAGACGATTTCTCCGTTGTAAATTCTATATTATTAAACTTCTGAGTATTTTTCAGGACAAGTAGTGCTCAAGTTATTTTTAACTAATTGTTATGCTATAAAAGACTCAAGAGTGCAGATATCACTCCACTATTACTTGCTTCAACTGCGTAAGTGTAGCTTTTGGAGCAAATTTCCTTAGTAATTTGATGAGGATTCCCTATTTAAATTTATATACACGATTCAAATTTTAATGATTTGTTCTGGTTGAGTCCCTGTCTTGTGTGGAATTTTTTTTCCATTTTGCACAAAATTCCTTCATCATTATCTACAATCGGTTGCAGAATGACACCCAGAATAAACGTAATAGAATTTAATTAATTGCTAAACTTTTTTTCTTTAAAGTCTATTAAAAACATTCAAACACATTCAGTATTTGGAGGAAACATATTGTAAATATTTGTGTTAAAAAAGGTTATTTATCATTAAAAAGAGCAAACTGTACTTATAAAAAAATAAAAATATTTTTGATTTACTATTTTCAGTTGACATTTTATTGGGAATACAGAGAGACTCCTACAGCGGTAAAACTTTACTTTTGTAACAGGGTCAAATTTAAACTTATTTAATATTGTTCTACAAAAAAAAAAGTTTAATACTGCAAAAACTCTACAAATTCTAATTAACAAACCTATAGATAAAATGGTCATCATTCTTATTCTGCTCAGACTATTCTGTTCTTATTCCAAAACTTTACATATTAGAATTTGTTAAAAAACAACATCTTGTTTCTAATTATGCGCGTAAATAAATTTGAACGAGATTATGTAGCCTTCAAAAATCAATTAAAGAGATGAACGTTTCGATAACTGATTTTTTTATTATTCTGAAGGGACATAATTTATTATTTATTGACTGAGTTTATTCTTCTAATAATTTAATTTAAAAATACAATATTTCGATAACAGATTTAAAATATTTTAATGAGTAGGTACATACAATACTGAGAAAAAATACATGTTTGAAATCTCCAAAATGTCAATTACAACTTGTTAATTCTATTTACTACAATATTTCTTCCACAAAATTACGTTATTGTAATTGTAACTTTGATAGAAACATTACATTTTCATTTGCCCGGTAATAAAAATATACCTAAGGGACAATAAATTTATGTTAAATTCAAATCACATTTTCCGCTTCTCTGCAAATCCTTCAAGAATTTTAGAAGTTCATATCAATCACAGCAATTCCTCTGAGAGCCCAAGAAAAAAACATTATAAAAATTTTATAACTAAAACGGTACTGATAAAACCAAGACATAAATACATTATAGTACATTAGTGCTGATCTATCTATCATTCCTCATAAATTTCTATTTTAAAAAAATTACCTTTAGAAGGTAATTTGTTTATTTTTTAACTGAAATTCCAAAAATAAATATATATATATACCAGTTCGTTATAGAATATTCAATTTTCAAAAGACAGAAATATTTCCAAAAAAGCTTAGTGGTAAATTACATTTAACTAATATCCCAGAAATCAAATGATTATAGCTCAATGATAATGATTAAATCAAACGCAAATGATACTATATTATTTTAAAATCTTACCATGATTACATTATAATAAGCAGGTAGTTACCTGCTTAGAGATCTATCTCAGATTGAGATTTATACCTTCCGTGCATTTTATGCTCATTGTCACCACTTATAAAAATTCGTGATCCCAATGGTTATTACCTAAAGAATCAAGTGGAATGGAAGTACAATTATTATTCCACTTTTATCTCTAAAATTTTGTATTATCGGAAAATCCACCTATTTAAGAAAAACTTTTTACCTAAAAATGTTCTGTCATCTAGAGAAGAGTACAAGATGCCATTGTCTGACATGTCTTTAGTATTTAAAAAAAAGAAAGAAGAAAATGGTGTTGAAAGTGGAACATGTATTTCCCCACAGCTTGTTTCTTTGGAAATTCATCTCCTATCATACTCGTATTTTTCAAATGGATTCAACATAATATTGATATAGAAAATTACTTATAAGAATATTATCCACAAAAAAAAATTATTCAGGCCTCCTAATCTATATTTTAAAAAGCGTATAATTTGCAACAGTGGAAATATTTTAAAAAATCTTCTTTACTAATTTATTTTTCTTTTTGTTATTTATCAAATAGTTACGTTTTTATACTGTAATAATTATTATTTTAGAGTTTTCAACTCTTAACACTTAACTAACCCAGATATTTTTTTATTGTAATTAAATATTAAAAACAAAGTTTTCAAAAATAAAATATTTACCTATAATTTCTAGTAACTTATTTTTCTAGTAACTTTATTTTTTTTTAACTTATTTTTCAGTATTTCATTAATAAAAAAAATTTAACCCAGAATTATTATATTTTGTTTAAAAGTTTTTTCTAATTTCTTTTTATAAAAATATTATATTATAAAAACACTAAAATGTGGAAATTTTCAGATAATTTCATTCCTAGTTGGGTAAAAATTCAAATAGTTTTTTAAATATTTAAGTGGAAAATACGTAGAATTATAAGTAAAATAATATGAAATATTAACTTTATTTCTCTTTTAACCTCTGGAACCACCGTTAGATATACCTTCAGAGGATTAGATGATTAATTTGTAGCGTGTGTGAAAATTCTATGCCTGACCGGGATATAAAATATAAATTAAATTATTAAAAATAATTTTAAAAGTAAATTAGGAAGTCAGCCCACCATCTGAACACAAAACTTTAGTAAAAATAAGCATTAGGAGGCCGTCTAAGTAATCAGATATGTTTAAAGTAATAAATCTCAAAATTAAGCTGAAGGTTGATATGTTATCTAACATTACTCTGTTTGATAACTAAAAATTAGTAGTGATAAGTTGAAAGATTTAATAAGAATTAGTATGTTCTGGTCAATGAATTGTTTAATAAAAGTAAAAAAAAAATCCATACATAGGAATTTAGATGAAACAGTGAATAAGGTTTTAGGTCAAAGAGTGTTTTATGAATGTTTAGTGTTTTAAGAGTGTTTTTACACATTATTTCAGTCAGAACAGATTCAAAGCCCAATATAACAACATTATGTAAATATATTTATCAATATCTTCAGCGAAAGATAAAAAGGTAAAAAGAAACATATAAACAAGGTTATGTAAAAAGATGATTTTATTATTTTGGGAAACTACAACGTCGTAGTAGAAAATTATGAGAAGTGAAGATAATAGGAGATTATATGTGTCGGGTAAAAAAATTTGAAAGAATATTCATTTGTCAGTTTTAAATTTCAAAGTTTTGTGTCAAGTAAAAATTAATAATTGCAAACATCCTATTTTAAAAATTTTAAATGTAGAAATACAAATGAGTGAGTGTAGGGTCGATCTTTTATTTGTTATTTGTTATCAGTGAGCTTCGAAGGAATGCATTTACGCACGCCCCATGGGGTGTGTCAGACTCGAACCTGGGACACTAGCTGTACCAAGATAGCCTTCCTAGCGAACTAATAAGCCTTGCTAGATGGCTAAGCAGGCCACTCGAAAGCGTAACCTGCCCCCCATCGACTAAACCTTTTCTACCGTTCTCCTCCTCCCCGAAACAGGACCCGCAATTAAGCATTACTCAGCCTCGGAGAGGTGCCTTTGGGTTCTGAGGATCCGGAGTCCCGGTGCGTCATCATCTTCACCCATCTCTCAAGCAGGGACGCTCGGCGGCTCAGCAGCGGGCTGTCCCTCCTCCCCGCCCACTTCTAAGTCTTAATCAGTGTTATTTTCTTCCTTCTTCATCTTTCCGTTTCCTTACTGCGGTGGTAAACTTTACGGGTCAACTGGAAGACCCGGGCAGAGTGGCAGCTTGTCGCTGACCTCCTACCAACAATTGCGTCGTCCAGAGTCCTAGAGGGAGTTTAGGGTGTAGGAGTCTGGGTAGCTAGGATTCCGACCTTTCCAGTTGAGTGGTCGGATATAGGCGAATTTGGCAACGAGCCACGGTTAGCGTATCTGGCAGTGGACTGCTATTGAGGATGGGCTTAGCAGGGTGGTGAGGCCATATGGCTGCCATTCCTCTGCTGGGCTTTGATAGGTATATTGGTCGCGTCATCGGTGGGGTCTGTTCATTTTGCGGGCAGCCGTATCGATGTTGTGGCCAATGTGGGTAGTTGTGACAAGAAGAGAATATCACGTGTACATGTTTGATGGAGGAAATGCCTCCAGTTAGATCCCATTGTGAGTTGACTGAGTTAAGTTGTATAGGTCAAAATTGCGTTGCCGCGTACGGCATTTATTAGAGGGTATTGTCTCCTGGGTCTTTTTCTCGTTGATGCGTGTTCTACGTATATGGCATTCATAGTCACATGGGTAGTTACTTTAATTATGGTAGGCGCGGAATCTCGTGCTTCCGCGTTACGGTTATTTAGCTTTCGGGCTATTTGTAGGTCTACCTAAGCCTACGGCGAGGGCGATTTGCTGTTGTGATATTAATTCCCTGATGCTAAATGTCGAATGTGGCATTTGCATCGGGGGGCATCCCGACCGAGGCCTGACTGATGACTGAGATATGTAATCAGTTTGAAGGTCTTTCAGACGACTCCCGGTAAAGCCCTTCTGGGCTAGGAACGGAAAGGGTGGTGTGGCGTCCGGAATCGCCACTTGGTGGGTGTCTTCCCCTACGGGGGTTGGGATGCGGTGGTAAATCCATCGACCGCTCTCCAATTGTCGAAAGATGACATCATATATGAGATAACGTCCTCTGGCCTAAGTTGTCGATGCGTCTCTCTATTTATCTGTTTAGCCTCCGGAACTACTTAAGGTATTACTTCAGAGGATGAATGAGGATGATGTGTGCGAATGTGGTGAAGTGTAATCTTGTGCAATCTCAGATCGACCACTCCTTAGAAGTGTGGTTAATTGAAACCCAACCACCAAAGAACACCGGTATCCACGATCTAGTATTATAATACATCTAGTATCTATAGTCTGTCGATGCCTCCAGTGACCCTATTTGCGTGCCATCTTGTACAATGCAACAGAGTGTGCTCCGCCGTGTCATGAGCATAACAAAACATACAGTTGCCAGAGTTCCTTTTGCCAAAACGATGGAGGTAAGTCTCGAAGCTCCCGAGTCCTGTGAGGTGCTGGGTCATGTAGAAGGTTATTTCTCCATGCTTTCTAAGACACCAGCCCTTAAGACCTATAATGAGTGATTTTATCCACATAGGGACACCAGCAGTACGCCATCTTTCGTTCCGGCTCTCAAAGGTGCATTAGAGTTGATTCAAACTCTCAATGGTGCTCTCAAAGTTGACTCTCACCAGAATTATCAATGAAAATTTAGATTACAAATAAATTTGAACAAATGGTAAAATAGTACTCGAAAATAAATTAGTTTCAGGCTACATTACAATAGAAATCAAATGAATAAATTTTGAAGAGCAGTTGATTAAGACTGATTCATTAACGTGAAAAATACAAAAACTAAAAAGATGACAAAATCAGAAAACTATATTGCATAAAAACTTACGTGAAAAATTATAAAATAACAAAAGATCCTTTCTCAATAAGTTCAAGCTAAGCTAATTCTAACTTGTAACAATGGCTACAAGTGACACCTACAAGTATTCATATAACGTATCGTTAGCAAAAATTTTTCTACTTAAACCAGAGCACATAATACAATAAAAAAAAATTATCAATAATTTTTTTTTTGTTCGGATTATTATCTTCAGATTATATTATTTATTAAATAACTTGAGATGAATTCCTAATTTTAGATAAAATAATAATTATGATTAGGTGACAAGACTTCAGTCAGCAACATATACAAACGGATTAATCAATTTTTGTGAGTATATTGCAATTAACATTTATGAATAAGAAACTTGCGTAATAACATAAAAGTCTTATGAATAATTATACTTACGAGTGATACATTGTATGTTGCAACTAACATGTTTGAAATATTACAGGCTACGGTCCGAGCGTCTGTTATAGTACTGCTCTACCCGCTATCTCTTCTGCAATCGAATACGACGGGTAATCGCAGAGCAAGAACAAACCGACCATATCGGTGTCTAAACTTCAAAATTGTCAATGCATAGAACGTAACAGCCTCTAACCTCTCGGATAGCGTGACCAGGTCCGATTATGTCGTTCCTGGGACCTATCCAAAAAAACCGGGTCTCAGTCTTAACAGCTTAAGAGTGACGGAGTCCCAGTGTCTCATCATCGTCGTCCATCTAGTCAAGCCTAGATAAACGACGACTCCACAGAGGACTGTCCGTCACCCTCTCGCTACCACATCATTCCTGCTCTTGCGTTGCAATATCTGTGTCACATAACAAGACACAGCCCTGAATTTTAGCACCAAAGAGGATGCACGAATAATGATGTCAGTTCAAGTGGTCCAGTTATCTGCTCACAGATGCATCGTTCAACCATCCACCGTCCAGAAATGCCGCACCGGACAAATATCACATGATGCGGAGAATCATAGTCCCTGCAGTACAAACATTCGGAAGTTGATGCTCCCCTCCGCCCAAAGAGATAGGATTGGAAGACACTATGTCGTATCAAAAACTGTGTGAACCAGTAATTAAGCTGTCCAATTTTACGATCACTCCATGGCACATAGTTAATTAAACGATACTTCCAACGCCCTGTTGAAGATTGGTCTCATCTCCTTTGCCATTCTCGGATCATATCTTGTCATGCAATTTCCCTGTCTTTACCCTCAATGATCTTACATCGCATAACTGCAAGCTGGTGGAGTGGTGGAACACCAGCAATCACTAATGAGGCCTCCGTCGAAACTGAGGTGTAGGCAGATATGATCCGAAAGGCAATCCGCCGTTGGACTCCCTCCAGAACTCATCTGTTCATGTCCCTCTCCAGCGCACGTCCCCAGGCTGTGAGGCTGTGGCACCGAATTAATTGCATGCGGGTAGATCTTTCTCCGAGAAGACCGTGGACATACCATGTTGGTTAGCAATCTACTCAGTGCCTTCATTAATCATTCAACCTCCGCCGAGGTTGGCAAGTACTGTACCTTCCTTGGCATGTACTGAAAACGTCTTTCCCTTGTCCAGCCAGACCCCTAGATAGTTGACAGAGGTCGAGCAACAGATAGGATGATCATCTAGTATAATCGAGATGGGAGCCAGCGGTCTTCTGACAGCCATCGTAATAAACGTCGTCTTTTATAATAAAGGCGTAGGCCTCGCACTTGCAGCCACTCTTGAATTTCCGTAATGCTATTTTGTCGTTGCTGGAACATAATCTTCTGGTTCACATCACCAGCGCAAGATCACCTGGAAAGGAAAGTGGAACAACTGCGAGGGCAGTTGAAGAACCCATCATAGTTGAAGAACCCATCAAGGTTCTTTAATGTAGATAGCTATCTAGATGCTATGTAGCTATGTATATTTGCTATCTGCAGCATAGCAAATTAGATGTCTATCCTGTAAATATCTCTGAATTATCCTGCGCAGGTTGTTCCTAATGCCGCGGTCCCTGAGGGCTCCAAAAAAAGCTTCCCAGTGCAGTTCGTTGCGAGCGTTCTTCACGTCTAAAAGAACGACCATTGGAATCATTCTCATGCGCCTGGTGCCACTTGCTGCCTCCTCAATCATACGAACTAGGGGGCTTACAGCCTCAGGGACTCCCATCAGAAGCCAAATTTCCCTGTCTGACAGTCCGCCTCTCTCTGTTCTGGCAAAGCCTGGCATCCAAGATCTTTTCAAAGAATTTGCATATTCCATTAGTCAGACATATAGGTCGGCTGATGGGAAAACATTCGGTCCCGGCTTTTTCACTAAGGCTAGGCGCGATTCTTTCCATTCTGATGGAATGTAGCCTAACGCCATCATGTCGTTGATCACCCGTAAGATCTTAGCTGCGGTATTTTCGGCCAATATCTTAATAAACTTCATGGGGATCTTGTCTAGTCCCGGACTGGCGTGAACCGCAAACTCCGTCCCACCGAAATCAACTCAGAGAGCTCAATATGGGCAACCCCATCAATGACGATTTCTTCTTGATGCGGGTTCTCACATTGCGGAAAGAGGGCCGCGATGGGATTCCGCATTTGATATCCAGAGAATGCACTAAGCCTTCTCCCGAGTTTACCACTTACCAGACGGTAAATTTTACCCCACAAGTCCAGATCCACCTCAGCGGAGAGTTTCTGCCGACACGTTTCCTTTGCTTCTTTAATGGGCGCCTTATAGTCCGTCCTGGTTGCAACATATGTACAATGGACGTCTAATAAGAGGTCAGAGGGACCACTTCTAGCTGCTTGCTAATGACGTCCAGTGGCCTACGCACGCTTCCGAAATACCTCGATATTCTGGCTCCACCAATAAGCGTACCTAGACGCCGGACGCTGACAAAACACTCCCATTTAGACATAAAAGCCCTGCTGCTCCGGCTCTTCCTCGAAGATAACGGCGCCGCCGAGTGTCAAACCACCCGTAAAATCTGAACATTTGGCGTTAAAATCGCCTGCAGCCAATAAATTGTTATTTCTGTGTCTATAAATCTCCATAAACAGACCGTCCAAGAAGTTCGCAAACAGATCTATTCCAGAGTTCAGGGAGCAGTAACAAGAAAACGGTAACAGTTCCAGATCTGTTCACACGTATCCGTCCCCAAAACCATAGGAATTCTCGGGGATACCAGCTGCAGGAAAACCAATGACAGCAGAGAAGGATCGATCCACCAGCTACTATTCCCGAGGAATGACGGATATTGGCGGCTCTGACAAGATGATAATGTCAGTGGCCTGTTCCAAAGCAACTTCCCAGGTCATATTTAACGACCTTCTACTCCTGCCTACATTTATCTGAAGGTATTACATCGTTGAGGCTTCAGTTCTATGACTCTCCAATTACAAACCATACATCTCGTCTTTTGAGAACACTGGGTCCACCGAGGACCTTGCTGTTCACATTTGAAGCATAATCCTGACCGATCGGGTCCTTTACAGGTACCTGACATGTGTCCTACGGCCCAGTATCGAAAACACAGTTCTCAGGGTCCCTAATTCGGGCTCTGCAATGAACCCAACCGATTTTAGTCCGTTGGGTCTTGAGCTTCTTGGCTGTCCCGTATGTGGTGATGATGGTGGCATTTTTAGTGTCACCATACGCTGGACGGAGAGATGTCAGCTTAACATCTTCACCCTACCCCGCTACTTGTTTAACTGCCTCGATAACTTCTTCTTCAATGGTGTCAGAGTCGATGTCTTGAAGATGGACAATCGTCCGACGAATTTCGCGAGATTTAAGATCTACATTGAGGTTAGAAATCTTACTTAGTAACATACTCTTCAATTCAGCCACCTTACCTAGTCCTTTTACCCTAATTTGCAATTCCCCGCAATTCCTTTCCTTAGCGACAATACATCATCACCTCCTCAATGGCCACTGATGTTTTAAGTGTCCAAATTTAAGTCGGCGTACGTACGTCCAGGAGCCTTCACTATTACCGTTCCACTGGCCCGAAACGGGCAGGGTAGATGTTTTAGCCATTGGGGTATATGATCCAACTTTCTTCAAACTCGGGTAACGAATAATCAATCACCTGCACAGGAACTCCAGTCCTCCCAACGACATAAAAAATTAATCGTTCCACGGATTGGTCAAATCCGCCACCCAGCAATTGAACAATGGAGTTGAAGCCTTCATCAGCACTCTTCTAAGTGCGGCTAGATTCTTTGTCAGGAAGAAAAGCTCATCTCACGAAGAATCTTAATAAATCGTAAATCTCTTATCTCCAGAAGATTCTTCTTCCCGACTGAGGATGCGAGACCTGTCTTCGACTACATCACTAAGTTTTAACCCATATATACTGGTTCTGGAACGTGAATCTGATATGTCCCTGAAGTGACAGGTTGGAATTCAGTTGCAGATTCTTCAACTAAATTCTCAACATGTCTTATCCCCTGGACATTTCATAGTAACCGCATTAACTAATTCTTCGGCTGTCATTGGCTGCTCCAAAATGCCGCATAAGCCATGAGCCTGAAGTTGGGCCAGTGCAGCTACTTCCATCCCAACAAGCGACTCGCACCGCAGGTTTGACAGACAGTCCCTGCTTCTCTAACACCAGCCTTCTTAATCCGGGAAAGCTTCTGAAGAGATGAAGAGGATGACGTGTTCGTGGATTGCTGCAGACTGCCCACCTTCATGACTTCAATCAAAAGTTTATTCATTGCTCCAAAGCAGATTTTAATCTCTTTCTTCGTGTTTGAACAGTTTGCCACCAAAGAATGTAACCGTTTGATCTGGTCTACCAGGCTCAAAAAATTTCTGTCAAAATTACTCGCCTTACCACCAGATTGATCCTTGTCCCAACAGACAGCAAATTCTGCTACTCCTGGCTGGTTCTTAGTCTCTCCCCGAGAGACCACCAAGTTTGCATGATTATTTCCTGCAGTCGCCCTTGATTTCTTCCCAGTCCTCTCTGAAGGCGGAGAGCCGTGTATAGCTGTTTTTTTCACCGGCCTGAACCGTGTAGGAAGATACTCCTCTTCTATTTCCACTTCGGGCTGACGAAAAGACCCATCTGAGAATGAAAGGCCGTTGTCAGAATCCGGTTGAGCCCTACAGCTAAAATTCGTTACTGTACTACTTGTACTACGATCATCATCATCTGATGATGTGTAGGTGTTAATAGTCACGTCACTACGTCTCTGTCGTTGGACGGCAAACTTCCTAGAACTCCGTCATTTATCACCTGACCGCATAGTGGCCGCTGTTCTACTCGTTTCCCCAACTGATGTCATTGCAGATCGTGATACACGTGTCATCATTTTATTGTCACCAGAGTCATACGAATCAATTACGTCGCAGTCCAACCATCCTCTCTCACTCATATGGTCCTTAGAATTACCCCGAACCACAATCGGGGTATCGGTATCGGAAATCAACTAAAATCAGAAGTAACCTACCGTTGCCAGGGACAACAAATCCTGACTACGAAAGTCTAAAGTAATAAAGTTACTTTAAACCGAACAATGCAATAAAATTATATAGAAAACTACAAAGAAACATCTCAAAACAAAATATTAACATAACTGAACAAATAATACCCGAACAAGAAACCGAAAAACTTTGAAAGCAAAACATTTGTAGAGCTAATGTCAGATACGTCTAGTCGCCACCATTTTTTATGCGTGACTCCTACATAAGTTGTAATGTTTTAAGTTGTACTTTTTATAAAAAGAAAACGAAAGTAAATGAATTATTATTAAATTAAGGTAGCATTTTAAAAAACCAATAACAACGTTTTAAATACCCTGTCTCAACTTTTTGAAAACTTTGATTATTATTTGTTGGTAAACATCTCTAAATTTTATAAATAAGTTGTTAATATCGTATTTTTATAACAAGGTATTTATTTTATGCTTATTCTTAATAAGAATATTATAAGGGAAATGATGCTTTAGAAAAATATTAATTACGCCCAACGAGAAAACAAACAATTCATCAACTGAAAAAGAATTGCAAATATAATTTCTAGAATTTGTATTCAATATTTTTTAAATTTTCTTTTTGTTACTCTTCCTTAAAAAAAGTACGTAGGAAAACAATTCGTAACTTCCATTTTTAATAAAAAGAATTTTTGAAAAAAGAATGTACTTATATTAGAAAAGAAAAAATTACTGATAGCGATCCAACTTTAGAAACTATCTTAGTGTAAGAAATTAACACGAGAAACACAGAGTAATAATCAACAATTAATTTTAGTATCCGTTTTCATTAAACTCAGAAATGTCACTGGATTTAATTCACTTTAAGAACTTTTTTCACTGTGTTAAACACCTGCGTGATTCACATTCAAGAATATTAAAGAGTGCAGGTCACTGGCATTGCGTGCTGGAGAACAACCCACGCTCATATTTTATATTCGTTTATCGATTATCCACCACTACGCCAGCTGTTTTTTTTTTTTTTTTTTTTTTTTTTTTAATGCCTTGTGGGTTTTTATCAGCTAAAATTCGGGCAATCCATTCTCCTTTAATTAGTAAAATTTTTGTTCTAATTTTTTCTGTAATATTCTACTCTTAATCAGCATAAAATAATGTGATTTTATGTACCAGATATTTAAAAATTTTTTTTTTACGTTATGAAATATGATATTTAAGTTAATTCTACGAGTTACAAAATAGTACAATTATATGTACACAATGAAGTAAGTTACAAATATTTTAGTGCATTATATAGGGTAAATAATTTATTATTTATATGAATATAAAATTTGATTTTGTATGTTATTCAACAATATAAAGGAAGTGTTGAGTTTAGAGATTATATCATCTTATATATAATATAAAATAAATGAACATATTACTAATTAATATTTGTGTAGTTAGAGTTCAAGATTTTAAATCATCCTTTAAAGTAGCATGTTTTGCAGACTGTAAAGTATTGCAACTACAAAAATTCAAATGTGAATAACAGAGGGGTACATCTTTGAATTTAATTCAGAAAATTAAATTTCAAAGGTTAGAAACCCGGTCAGAAAAGATTTTTATAAAAAAATCCCTTATCCTCTTAACATATAAGTAGCTAATTCAAAGCAAGTAGATGGTAAGTATGTTATAGCCCGCCTCCGTGGAGTGAGTGGTAGCGTCTCGGCTTTTCTCCGGAGGTCCCGGGTTCGAATCTCGGTCAGACATGGCATTTTCACATCCGCTACACATCATTCATCTTCATCATCTGATGTAATACTTAATTGTGGTTACGGAGGTTAAAAAAAAAAAAATCGTCAATATTTTAATATAAATTATTAAGTTATTCTATTTTCAGTAAAATAGTAAAGTTTACATTATTTTAGATTAAAAGTACATAAAATTTTATTTCATTAATAACTTCTGATATGTATTCATATTTTTTACTTCCTTATAAGAAGTAAAGGATCGCGAAAAATTTGGTTTTCAAATTTCAACGGAAATATACATTTTGACCGTCCCTGAATAAATTTTGACTAATTTCGGCGTGACGGTCTGTGCGTACGTATGTATCACGCACAACTCAAAAACGATTAGCCATACGATGTTGAAATTTTGGATTTAGGATTGCTGTAACATCTAATTGTGCACCTCCCCTTTTAATTGCAATTGACTGAAGCAAACCCAATAAAGCCCAAAATAAAAAAAAAGTTTTGATTGTGGACTTTTTCTTAATTGCAATAATAAGCCCTCATTCAGTACTTTTCAACGATATATCATTCATAATGGTACGTATTTTCATTGGTTCCAGAATTATAGCCAAATAAAATTTTAATTAATGAAATATTTATATTCTACAAGGGGAAGGCCACATCCATTCAAATGTGACTTTATTTCCTTTTTTTTTCTTCACTTTTTCTTTTTTAATTTAAATATATTGATTTATTAAATTGTTAAACTGTGATTGTAAAAATAGTTTTCCAATAAATAATGATTTAATCGTAACAACAAAAATAAATATGAAAAAAAGGAAGTTATTAGTGAAATAAAGTTTTATGTATTTTAAAAATGTGTATATGTAATACAAGGAAATCATATGAGGTCCGCATCAGAACTGATGAAACATCTGATTATGTAATATTAATTAAAAATTTTTATTTAGAATCTTTACATTTATTTATGCATTTTTCCCAGTCTACTTGATAATAAATATCGCTGTAAAATTTAGTAACTTTCTCCTGTTTCATTTTTGTTTTCATTTTGTTAATGGATACATCATAATAAATTAAAAAATAAATTATTAGGTAGATATAAGACTTACAGTTATTTAAAGAGTAATAAAGAGACTTTTATTCTAACCTAATATTTCAGGTAAGATTTTTGAATTAATAATTGTATAAATATTTGAAGTTAATAAAATCTAATATTTTAACAATTGTGTAAATATCCAAGTTTTTTAAAAATTCGCGGATTGCATCTCACTTTCAAATAAGTTTAAGTGAAGTGCAGAAAAAATATATATATGTTATTTAATAGACGTTATGTAGGGTCCATGTCAGATTTTTTTTTATTGTTATTATTGAATTATTATTTACTGTAAACCTTTTTTTTTTTTTACAATCAGAGGCTCATAATTACTAGATAATCAATAAATTTAAACTAAAAAGAAAGGTTGAAAAAGGAGATGAAGTCCAGATTCGAAATGATGTGCCTTTCCCTTGTTAAAATTCAAATATTTCATTAATTATAATTTTATTTGGCTATAACTCTGGAACCAGTGAATATAAGTACAAATTTTGATATATAGTTTAATAACTATCAATGAAGGCTTATTATTGCAGTTACGAAAAGTTCCAAATTCCAAATTTTTTGAGATTTTTGGGTTTTTTGTACACTTTTTGTCCAGTCGATAGCATCAAAAGGGTAGGTCCACAACTGATATTACAACAGTCCTATATACAAAATTTCAGCATCCTACTGCTAATTGTTTTTGAGTTATGTGAGATACATACGCATGTACAGATATCATGCCGAATCTAGTTAAAATGGATTCAGAGAGGTCAAAATGTATATTTCCGTAGAAATCTGAAAACCGAATTTTTTAGCGATCACAATATCTTCTTTACTTCTTACAAGAAACTAAAAATAAATTGAAATTATGTTATAAAGTTTTATAAGAATTTACGTAGGAAAATATTTTTTAGCGTCATGAAACCCAAATTTCTACTTATTTTATAAAACAACATTATAATATTAAGACACTTTGAGTGTAACACAGAGAACATAAATTCGATGTTTAAAATTTAAAAAACATATAACAGGAAACGATGATTTGTTTTTTATTATTTGAAAAAGATTACAATTTTTTGAAAAACATTATAAGATGAATGATTTACTCAAATTCAAAGTGTAATACCGTAAATACTGATAGTATATTTTCATTCAATTAAACCTTATTTTACGCGATAATGTTAGGATTCAACTAGTTGTCTCTCTCACGTAAACTCTGTAAAAACAATAAATTAAATATTCATAAAGTTAAAGTATGAACCTTTTATAAGAGCGTTTCATTTTACTTCGGTATGTTGGTTCGTCTTTTATAGTTGGTGAATATGCCGGAGAAGTCTATTTGAACATATCCATGGGGATACACTTACAAGAGAGACGAAATTCAGAAAAAAGAAAATATTCAAAAGTTTGTGTAATTTCATAAATCTAATTTTAAAGTGTTTAGGTCCATTTTTGTGGCTGAATTTAATTTTCTCGTAAAAGGTTAATAGTTCAATAGAGTTGAACAGGATGTGGTAGAGATTTTCAAATGATTTGCCGTTTTGAATTGATTTTTCAGATAGAAATACTTAATTTACACGGAGCGCTTGGTGCAAAAATATATTTCAGAAAATGATATATTTCTTGTTCTAATAGTGCTAATACTTTTATTACAGTTATGTTAATAATTATTGATTTTCTATACCTATCATTTTTATCAATTTTTATACCTATTAATTTTTATTAATACCTGTCAGTTTTCAAGTTATTGAAATCCCGTTAAAACCGTCTACTGGATGAATTCTGCTCATTACCTTAAACTAATGAATTTCAGATATACTTCTTGATATCCTCCGAGAAATAAACATTTAATAACCCAACAGTATTCTCACGGGGTAGAGAAAAACCAAGCTCCTTTCAAATGAATAAGAATGGCTTGATTTCGGTTAATAGACGAGATGAGTTTGTAATAATAAATAATAACAAAACAAATAATAATTTTAATAAGAAAAATAAATCTTATCTTAAATATCTTACTTCTTGTGAGAAGACATTTAGAAATATTTACATTGTCTTATTCAACTCAGAAAGTATAATAAGAATCACTTTTATGAAATGAGTAAGAAAAAATCGTTCCGTACTCACCTTACCGGCTACGTCTGCTTACCGAACTCAACCTCAACCTCAGCTCAACCTCAGCGTACCGAACTTATAGTAATAGCAGCGTATGTTTTATTATCTTTTGTGACTTAAAAAATAAAACTATTAATACTACTTAACTATTAGAAGTGTGCATCATTTTTTATTTTCATAAAACAGATGGTATCGTTAAATTATCTGCACTACAAGAACTTTAAGCCAGAGCATTCAAAGTGGTTAGTTTTACAAAACATATCTCATATTCTGCTATAAAGCTAGTATATAGATTACAAAATTGCTCTTTCCGGTAGTTAACTATAAAAGAATGTTTTAATTATTATTAGTATAACATATTGATTGGTCTAAGAAGTTTTAACTTTAAGAGTACTGAAATCTTAAAGGTTCTAAATATAATAAAAACTTTTATGAAGGTGATTTAATTGACCATTAAAGAAACAAGAACAGCAGTAAACGCAGTAAGCATCAACTAAAACCATTTTTAAGAGAGTGTTGTTAATACTTTGTTGCAAGAAGCATATTAATTTAAATGTTTATTTTTTCACGATAAAAACTTCATAAAAAACTTTTAACTTTTTAAATACTAAATTCATTATTTATTTATTATTTTGTTCACTTATGTGGCTATCGAAGTCATTAGCCCTTATCACACAATCTTTAAAATTTGTAAATATAATTCACCAGCAGATTCGTCAGATGTAAGAGTGTAAATGGACCTTTCATTTTATGTAATCCTAAAAATGATTAACATCGATATTTCGATAGTATAATCTGATCCTTAAGTGATAGCGTCGAACTGGTCAACGTATATAAAATTCGGTAGAACAATTTGTATAGCGATCCGATCCTATCAATGTATCCAATCGATACAGAATATTTCAACCTTTATTTCTGTTAGTTTACTTGATTAGGTTAGTTTGGTTGGTTGGTTAGGTTATCTATTCGTAATGCTTTCATAATCATTATCGGAATTTGGTGACATTTCGGCCGATGATGGTAACAGTGATGTTATAATTTCTGACCATGATTTAATTTCTATCCACGAAAGTGACAACGATGTTTTTTCTGAAGATGAAAATAATGATAACGATTGACAATGTAATTCCATCACTAACAGTTTATCCGCCTTAGCTTAGCATAGGCATTACTAAAGAATTCAAAGTAAGAAATCTCGGCATTCAAAGTTGTCCTGCTAGGAATAGCAATCCAATTTTATATTTTTATTTATTTTTTACAAAAATTTTATTTATTTATTTGGAATTTTTTGAGAATGATAACTGAATAATGAGAATGATAACTAATGACAAATGAGAACAATAAATATGCAGTAAAACACATAAATAGGTAGGCTCCAAGCAGAAATATCACGGAAACCAGTTTACCTGATTAAACATGTCATGCTGAGGGCAAGAAGATTCTCAGTTGGAGTGGACTTGAGACAGTCAAACCTGAGGTTATTAATAAATAGATATAATCTATCAATGGTGTGTTGATAATGGTGATGGTGCATTTATCATGTACCTTGCAGCAGAATTACCAAAAGATATAGGAAAAAAAGTTTCACCAACTTTTTGAATTTGAGTCTACTGAATGCTTACATGCTTTACGAAAGAAACTCTAACGAGGCATTGAATCACAAGGATTTCACAAATAGTATAGCTGGTGTATTAGCAGATCACTGCAAAAATCCTACTTTAATTTTTTTTTTTTTTTTTTTTTTTTTTTTTAACCTCCGGAACCACAATTAAGTATATCTTCAGAGGGATGAGATGAAT
>JAAAKQ030295210.1:0-10247 GCA_010016005.3 Zanna intricata
TCATACACATCATCCTCATTCATCCTCTGAAGTAATACCTTACGGTAGTTCCGGAGGCTAAACAGATAAAGAAAGACGACAGAAGTCGTATTTAATGTTTTAAACTTTATGATAAAGGACTGATTCTGCTTAAACGAATTCAGAAACGTGTCTCCTAGACTACGGGAATTTCACTCAAAAATGTTCAAGAAAATTTAAATGAAGCAACAACTAATCCCGA
Source organism: Zanna intricata (assembly GCA_010016005.3). Lineage (NCBI taxonomy): Eukaryota > Metazoa > Arthropoda > Insecta > Hemiptera > Fulgoridae > Zanna > Zanna intricata. Next base: position 221 of record JAAAKQ030295210.1, read on the forward strand.
TTAAGTCTTTAGCACTCTTAAAAATCTCTACCCTAAAAAATTTAAACGTCCTTGGATACTTTGATAAAAGTGTCATTCGTGAAACGATCTATAATTTTCACATTGATACAGGTGAACGCGTTATCTCGATCGCTATTACCGGTCAAATCGGTTACCGGAGAAAATTAATTTTCAAGAAAGCCTTATGGCTCAAAGACATGGAATTCAAATGTAAAAAAACTATAGATAATAGAAAAATTTTAATAAAAAATAAGAAAATCAGGAACTGGTATCTCTTAAATAGAGTGCCAAAACCAAAAGAGACCTACAATTTACACGGACAAATTCTATGTACATGCTAATGATAGATACCAAACCAATATGTAAAGTCACGGCTCTGACCTCAACCTCGTTGCTCCGATTACTGAAGGCAAACGAGCAAGAATTGTTCATAACGGTTCGGTAATAAAACTGCAAAAGCACATTACACTATTTAAAAGTATTACATTATTTAAAATCGATTCAGTTTTAAGCGAAAAAGATCACAATGTTTTGATATTGCCTATTCTTATCCTCCGGAATTAACTTCGATTGAAAAAATTTGAGCTATTCTAAAAGAGTATGTAACGAAAAATTGCTAATTCTAAATTGATGCTATTGAATTAATTGAAGAATAAGCAAATTCAATTACGAATGCGGAATAGAAATTAAGGTTCGACAAGAAAATAGAAAAATCTTATTTGTCTCAAGAACCTTTAATTAATAATGCCATAATTAATGGTGATCAAATACCATACTTCTATACCATATATTGATATAGAAGTATGGTATTTCCTGACCCACTTCTGCTTATTCTTTCTTCTACATCATTCACATTACCTTCAACGTTATTGTGGATTGCAACAAGCTCTACAGCTATATGAATATATTAAATTATGATCTGTAGTATGCTAAACAAAATTTTTATAAGAACTTATTTCTAACTAATATTAGGATTAAAAAAGTAAATGGAAAATTGATGACAATGAGTGGTCAGTGTGCAAGTCTAATCTAGATATAAAATTGAAGAGCTGAGAATAAAAACAGATAAAAACAAAAATTGGTATTTTACAGAAGTGAAAGACTAATCCAATACCAGCGGTACATTTACATCTTGTAGCGTAATATGTTATTATATGTGTTATATACATATACACATAGTATGTGTTAAAAGTTTACATCTGTTGGTTCCTTGTAATTATTATTTTTAAATGATTCTTCTAAAAATATCAGGCCATTCAACTAACTTTATATATGGCTACACTGTATATGAATCAGAAGATATCTGTTTACAAAATGTGCATTATGTCAAAAAAAAAATGTTCATTGGATTGATTATTGTAATTATCTAACTGAATATAGATATACAAATACCATTGTAATGTGTTTCTCGGGCGGACATACCTTTCTCAATTGTTTAGGTATTATTCCACACTTCATAATCAGTTGCTAAGATTGTCATTATTAAATATTTACAGAGTGTGATAGAATTATTTTCATACTACTAGCATAATATTGTACTTAAGTTAATAAGAAAAGAGATCTTACCTAGCAGTTTCTACCTTAACTAAATCATTAAACGATCTAAAAGATTCCCTGTCAATTTATTTAAAATCATATTAAAAAACTACCTTCTACAAAAAATAATATTTGTTTCACAGATAAATTTTAATATATCTGATAAACTTGAATTTTTGCATACTTGTTTTAACATGTATAAATGAGCAAATGATTGTTAATTAATATTTTCAAATTGTTACTTCATACCATTTGAATCTTATTCATATTTTATTCTTACGTTTTTAAAAAGTATTATTTCATTTTTAACTGTAAGGACTGCAATTAATTTTTTTTTATATTAATATTGTAATTTGCAATATTTGCAAAATATGATGAAAGTTTTCCATGGATTCTTGCAGGCAAATTTGTTATTTGTGGAATAACTCGCCAAATTATTTCTAATAAGATTTTTCTACTGTGCATGAGTATATTCTATACATGTGAGTGTTCTGTGTAATGATTATGTCGATTTAAATAAAATATTTTTTAGGAACTAGTGGAAAAGAATTAAAACATTCATGTGAAGTGAATCATGCTTACTGTAAAGTCTACGATGTATATCTTATTTCTTCCTTATCTACAATCTATACCATCATCACAGGAGAGAGATTATTATTTCTAATACCAAAATCTTTTTTTATAAAATTAGTTCATTACTTTAGGAGATTCTAAACTTTATTTAACAGTTGTTAATATATGTTGTTACAGTTATTTCAAGCATACCTGAAGAAGGTTACCCAATTGAATCAAAATCAAAATGAGACATTTGAACTCTGGATGGATGACAAAGTATCAGGTGATTGGGAAGATGCTGAAATTTCATTTATTACTACAAGACCTTTCAAAGTAAGAAAAAGTGTAGTAAATATTTAAATTTTGATAGTAACTGTAGAGAAATTACTTCCAGATATTCAATTATGTATTCTGCTTTGCAAATACTCTACAACCATAGATTTAGATGTTAAGGAATGTCATGCACCTCAGATATTAGTTTGGATTTTTGTGAAATCCTTGAGTAATAACAAAAATCTTTGGACATTTACAAGCTAAAGTTGGATTCCCTGTGAGCCGAGTGAAAAAGTGGTTATTTATAAGGTTATCAGTATACAACCATAGATTAAGTAAGAGGTATAACTAATATAATCAAATATAATTGGATAAAGGATATGGAAAGGAGAATAGCAGAGAAGGAGCATTACCGAACAACCAAACTGCAGACAGACTGCCTCAAGCAGAGCCTTTTCAAGAAATAATGTCAAAGTAAACTAGACTTCAATTTTGTAATAAGAATTATAAAACTGCAACATTTAGTACTTCAACAGAAAAAGAACAATAAAAGCATTCAGTTTACATTACATGCAAACTGAATACTGTCAATAAAACTGATATGTAACACAAACTCAATAAATATTTTCAGTTAAAGCACAATCAATTGTGCAATTAAAACAAGCACTTCTTTCTTACATGGTAACACTCTAACTTGAAACTAGCTCTTCTTAAAACCAATTGATTTAATGAACTTATATATAAAATTATATTATTTAAAATAAAATTAAAACAACCTCTAAGAAGTAAAATTTATTCCAGTATTATCTTAATGCTTATTTATCAGCAGAGGTACACTTTACAAATATGAAAAAGAACAATTTTTCTCTTCAGTTATACAAATTAGAATTGGATGTTGTTTTTAAGAGAAACTTTATCCTTAACAGTATAAATTATGACAGTGGTATTAAGATCACTTTTAAATTATACCTGTTCATTATAATATTATTTCTCTTTAAATTAAAGGGCTTTTGTGTGAGATATTAATAAATTGTCAAACAGTTATTAATTTTTTATTATAAAGTTTTTTTATTATACTTAAGTCATTCTCTACAATTTCAAATTTATGTTTGCACTCTTTTATATGACTGAAGGGATTGGTATAACTATTGTAAATGTTCTGTATTTTTATGTTCTTTATATCTTTTAACCAATTCTGTGTTTGTCATTAGATTTTTAAGTCTTTGTTATCAAATCTAATTTTTTTATTAGGCTTATTTCAAAATATATTATTTTTTACTATTAATTTGGTTTATAATACAAAAACAAGAGCAGAGATGATAATATTATAAATGAATAATATAAAATATTCTTGCATGTTACAGTTAAACAAGGCTATTGAGAGACTAACAAACATAAACATTTCTTATAAATACAATTTATTACGCTATAAAAAAAAAATATAGTATGTAACATACAAAATCTTCGTTTAAATAAAAATACAAAATTGATTTAACTACAATTAAATTAAAAATACCAAAATTCAGACCAATTTACTAAAAACATTATAATGACCGACAGAAACTAATATTGCATTATCAAGAGAACAATTTTAAATGTACACAATTCATTTACTGCAAGTATTATTTTGTAGGTCTTTTGCTGTTTACAACAGGCCTACACTAAACTATATGAATGAATAGAATACTGTCTCACTCCTGTTCACATGTAACTCAAACAGATTCTTGTCACTGTCCAAAATGTAAAACTCTTGATCTGATAAATATCAGGGCAAATTATATCCTTTATTAAATCAGAGCTAGTTAAATTAATTAGTTAATTAAATTAAACTAAGTTACCCAAATATTTGGGTAAAAAGTCTGACTAATCTTCTAACATGCTTGAGAAGAATGAAGTCACCTACATGGCACTTGTAGATCAGAAGAAGGCATTTTTACAACAAGAATGCAAAGAAAAAAAACAAAGACTAAAAGAAATTTATTAAGATTTTAAGGAAAAACAAACAAAAGAAGACTTGTTTACAAGCTATAAGAATTAGTTGAGATGAATAAAACATAAAAAAAGGTAAACTCAGATTAAATAAAGGATATAATCAAGAATATCAATAATAATATTTTATATCAAGAATATCAAGGATATAATCAAAGGACATCTGCTCTGATGTTTTTCACCTTATATATAGAGACAATAATACAAGAAGTGGAGGATAAATTTGGGTGTTCAAGGAGAAAATCAAAAAATTCTTTTCAAATGAAATTAAAAATGGCATGGATTTATAGGTAAGAGATAAATTACCTATAAATTTATAGGTAAATTTATCTATCTATAGATAATAATTTATAGGTAATTTTATAGGTAATTTCCAACAGAGATAAATTCTGTTGGAAAATAAAAAAAGGCAATCAAAATTAATGAAATTTGAAAGAAAAAACAACACTTAAGTAGAATACAATATTCTAGAAGAGGAAAAATCTTATTATCAGTATTAAAATAAGAAATGATTGAGATAGAGATTAAAACAGATTAGCACAAAAGAAAAAACTTTCATGTAATAAAGAGGTCTACACATAAATTGGGATTAAGAATTAGAAAGATAATCTATCAGTTATTTTTGTGGCTTATGCCACATTAATGTAAAGAGTCATGGAATAGCAACCTACACGGAAAAGAACTTTGAAATATTCTGCCGCAGGAGGATGTTGAAAATTAGTTGAGTGGATAAGATACATGAAATTAAGAGATGTTGAATAGAGTAGCAGATAAGTCTGCAGCAGAATCTTGTTAAGAAATTTTAATAGATTTTATATTAAGTTGTATACATCTATTTAATTTGGTGATAAGTGTAAAAAGTGTTGATTAAGTTCTAAGTTTAGAATTCTTTTTACTGATAACTGAGAGCATAGAATGTAATAATTATGATAAGTTTTTAGCACAGTACAGAAAGATTCATACGACAGACTAACTTACCATCAAACCAAACAAGTCAAAATAATTTAAGAAAAAGCACCCAATTTGTAAAAACAGTAGGTTTAAATTTAATATTTTTCATGAAAGTTTTTTATTTTTTGAAAATGAGATGTAATATGGTCAGTCTTTTTCGTATGTAGTAGTATTCTAAAAAACTTTATTTTTACTCAAGTAGCCTGAATGTTGTTATACATCATATTTTATGATACCTCAGGACAGAGTTGATTTAACATGCAAAGGTATATTAATTGACATGTCCTTGGCATACCAAGGATTAGGATAACAGCATGTAGACAGAAAAATATTAAAAGAGTGAGAGAAGCAACAGGAAGACATCCTTATAACTCCTTCAATTCCTTGCTAACAAAATTCAAGTAGTCCATGGTCTGAAGAATTGTATTCAAAGAATTCAGGAGGAAGTAGCTTAAACAATCACTACATCAGCCTGAACCCTTTGGTAACTTTCTGTATGCTAACTAAATATGGTGTATACTTGTATGCTGTATAAAATATCGATTGGATAGAAAACATGTATAACTGTAGATGGTACTAAGAATGAGTTTGATAAAATTTCTGAATATCTGCTTGAATTTTTAAGCACCATTAGAATACATCGTTATGAAAAGCTTAATATATTAGAATAAAATAATATATAAAGAAATAAAAATCAGTAAATTATCTGTAGTATTTTAAAAAATCTAAAAATTATATTTTTAATGAACTTATAGTTTAATGAAATTATAATTTGAACTTTTAAAATTTAATATCTTCATTTCAGTTAATCTTTCAGTCTCAGTTTGAAGATAACGGAACATATGGCAGCATCATTTTAGATGATATTGAAGTACTATATACGTCATGTAACAATGATACCACAATAAATGAAGTACTTAACAACCAGTTTACCGACCATGTAAGTTATGAAAGAGGTGTAATAAATCCAACAATTTTGTCTACAACTACAATAACTAATGAAACAATTCAGAAAAATTATAATACTACAATCAAATTATATTAATGTTGAGCAGTGAACTATAATAAATTGATGTTATTGATAATTTATTTGTTTATTAAAGTTGTAAAGAGTATTAATGCATTATTGTTAATAAATAAATTATTTTACTTAAATGATCTATTTTATTGTTAGTTTTCTAGGACTAGAATAAAACAAATTAATTTCACAAAATTAAAATAAACTTCAGCCTATATATAAAGCATTTTCTTAAGGCAATGAAATTTAGAAATTCCGACACAATGAATAAAAATTTATTCATATTTATAATATTATATTCCCTTTTTTTAAGGTTATTATTTGTTGAAAAATAGAGTGTGCATATTGTTTAAGATGTTATTGTGGAATAGGAGATGTAACACAATGTTTTATATGCTTTTCAGTCATGCCCAAAAACAGTTCAATTAACTTCATGAACTTCAATTAAGTTCATGTTAATGAAGTTGCCACTGATTCTTGCAGACACCGATAAACCGAAACAGTGAGTAGATACTGTCTACTCACCATTTAAGAAATACAGTATTGACTGGATGGCAATCAGAACACATATCTGACACATCATTTGTGTCTGCATTAGTCACAACTAATCACAAACATATACTTATGTTTATAAGTTTATGCATTGCATTGTCAATGGAGTGGAAGGGTAACAGGGGATACTTTATCCCTCTATTAATTGCAGAGTTTGGACATCAGTCCATTGCTCAGGGTCTTAATAATCATCGGGCAGATATTTCATTTTTAATAGTGGTAATATATTTGTTTTTATTTTAAGATGGGTGGAATTGGGGACTGCAATATGATAAACAGTCCTAATGTTCCAGTTCTGGAAATTTGTATTCAATTGTTCTTTCATTTGTGTGTGATAAAATGGAAAATCACCAAGATATTTTTCTTCAGAAAATTAAAATCATTTCATTGGCACAGCTAAATGTTAAATAACAAACAACAGCATAGTAATTCAATGTTTTGTGTGATAATGCTATTAAGATATCGAAAGAAAATCAAAAGAAAACTTTTTTCCTTTCATTTTTAAAAAGAAATGAAAAGAAAATCAATTTTTCTTCAGAGCAATAAAAAGGTGTAGGTTATTGAACTTTAAGAAATTTTTGAATATTCATATTGAATGGCAGCCACTTGGTTATAATGTAATTAGAGAAATGTGCAGTAAAAAGATTTAGAATAAAAGTACTTAACATTGTCATTGTGTTTACAAACATTGTCAGTTTGTAAAAGCTGGCTATTAAATTATCAGTAGAACAATTTTATTATCAGGATTACATTAATACTAAATCTTCCTGATGCTTATTATGATAAATTTAGACATTCCAATCATTTATTACTGTGAAAAAAGCAGACAATGAATTGTATAAAAACTTGATTAACTTGTTTTTTCCTAAGAAGCTTGTTTTTTCCTTGAAAAATCCTGAGAAGATAACTGCGATATCTTTGTTCAATAGAGCGTAGCATCCTGGAGATGAGTTTTTGGTTCTTGGTGGATTATTGATTTAATAAAATGGATGAAAAAATGGAACAAGTTTGTATCAAATTTTGTTTGAAAACCAGGAAATCAGTTTCGGAAACTTTGGATTCTTAAAAACAGCTTTCAGGGTCTGGAGACTGATCAAATGTTTTTATGTGGTTCAACAGGATCAAAAATGGTTACAAATCAGTTGAAGATGACTCCCCCTAGTCTGGCTGACCTGCCATGTCAAAAACTAACAAGAACTTAGTGAAAGTTCATGATTTCTGGCAGTTCACGAGTTCTGGTGGTAGACATTCAATTAGGGAGATAGCTGATGAGTTTCTATGTGGTTTATTCAATTTTAACTGAAGCTTTGAATAAGTATAAGTGTCCATGAAATTTATTCTAAAATAGTTGTCAGACCAGCAGAAACAACACCAACTAGAAGTCACAAGAACTGATTAACTGGGCCAAAACTGATCACATTTGTTAATAAGAGTAATTACAGGTGAAGAATCATGGGTTTATGGATATGACTAAGAAAGAAAGAAAAAATCATCACAATGGAAGGGTCCAAGTTCACCACAATTGAAAAAAGTGTGACAAAGTCAGTTGAGTGAAAAAACAATGTTGGTGTTTTTCTTTGATTCTAGGGTATTGTGCATAACAAATTTGTCCTTAGGTGACAGACAGTCAACCAAGAATAATATAAAAGTTTATTTCACAGTTTGCGTGAATTGTGCATTATAAAAAGCCTGCACTCTTAACAAGGCAAGAATTGGGCTCTCCACCACAATCGTAACAACGCACAGGTTATCATATGTTCTCAATCAAGGAATTTTTGGCCACATTTCTGTGCTTCGAAAATCCCCCTAACCCCTGATTTAGCCTTTGCTGACTTTTATCTAATTCCTAAATTGAAATTTTGGCTGAAAGGGAACCCCAATCTGACTCAACTGAAGACATCCCAACAAATACAGAGACGGTTCTTAACACCCATAAGAAAGAAAATTCCCAGGAATGCTTCCAAATGTGGAAATATCCTTGGAGTTGATGCTCAGTCAGAAGGGGACTACTTTGAAGAAGATCTATCACAATTGTTGGTAAATATAAATTCATCAAAGCCATTCCTAGAATATTGAGATTTTTTAAAAAAATAACTTTTGGTCTATCTGGATCATGATACTATAAATAGATTTATCTTTAATCAACTCTACCCATAAATGAATGATACTTATGGATGAGCACTAACTTCTTTACCTTCACACCACTCCTTCCTATTATTGATTAATGCATCTTCAGCAGCCAGCACTTGACCACATAAATGGGTATTATATATAAAAAATGCTGATTTGGATAAATTCTTAGTACTTTTGATTACTGTGTTAGATAAATGCATTTTTAGATAATTACCTGCTCTCTTAGATAAGTTTCTCCTCTCTAACGCGAACAGAAGCTCGCTTTTTCACGATCTAGTGGGGGGAGGGGGACGCTTATAACGGAAAGATGTAGATATACTGATAACTACAGAACCACACTGCAGCCAGGAGTGACTGGTGCGCAGACAGCACCGCGGACGTCGCCATTAGGAACATAAGTGATCGATTAGGCTGGCAACCATTTGCTAGAGAAACAGGCATAGTTGCGGTGGAGCTGACAGAAGCCATTGTTGCCATTCTCTAAGCCGTCGTGGCAAGATATTGTTAAGTCTACGCGAGTAGAATAGCATACGTTTGCTGAGTAGGTGGTGATATTGGCGCAGGGTTCCGTGTTACCGCGATTTTCCCTGGCTTGTTTTCTGGGTGGTGGTTTCGCGGTGTCCCATGTCTTCGTAGAGGGCATTGGACACCAACAAACCATTTTAATTTTGGCCTTACTACCAGCCGATGTCATCGGCAGCATCTCTCCGAGGTCGGTTGATGACTGTGGTGTTTTGCCAGACAGAGGCGAATAGACGACCTCCGGTAAAGTCCTTCAGGGCTAGGAACGGAGGGGGTGGTGTGACAACCGTTAATAGTCACTTGGCGGGCGTTATTCCGCTCGGGGAGGGGACTCGAAAAGCCATTGTTGTTGAAGCATATAAATCCCCCAATTGTGATTTGTCGGAATATGCGAGCTTTGTAGATCGCCTACATGGAGTAGTGAGCGGAGCCAAAAGAAGGTGGTCTTGATGGGGAACCTTAACTGCAAGGCGGTGGAGGCTGGTAGCCTGTACACTA
>JAAAKQ030295221.1:0-10247 GCA_010016005.3 Zanna intricata
AAAAAAAAAAAAAAAAAAAAAAAAAAAAAAAAAAAAAAAGGATGAGATGAACGAATTGTAGCGTGTGTGAAAAATGCAATGTCTGACCGGGATCTAAAGATAACATACACTATTAACAATAAAACAATATAAATTTTATAAACAGTAACTACCATACTAAAATAGCAAACTCCAAAACTATAAATATCTTAGAAAAACAAAAAGTTTATAGTTTAAAATGTGAAGACTGCCATCTTTTTTCTTTTTTTATTTTTTCTGTTTAGCCTCCGTAAAGTATTACTTCAGAGGAATACGTGGAAATGAATGTATGAATATTTGTATGAAAAATACATGAATATGTGGAAAAAGTGTTGTCTTATACAATCTCAAGGTCGACCACACCTGAGAAGTATGGTTAATTGAAACCCAACTGCCAAAGAATACCGGTATCCACGATCTAGCATTAAAATCTGTATAAAAGTTTAAAACCTTTACTAGGATTTGAACCTTAGAACTCTCGACTTCGAAATCAGCTGATTTGCGATGTCGCATAAACCACTAGACCAGCCCGGTGGGCTGAAGACTGCCATCTAAAATATGACCATCCGTATTTTTTCTGTTAAGAACCGAAGAGCATATTACAACATAAAGAAAGGCTACTTGGATAAATCAAATTACGCTAAACACATTTTACAAAATTATCTCTACTATAATCTCTATAACTGTATTAAAATGTAATATACAAATTTTATAAAATCAGTATCCTCAAAAAATTCAGTATATACTATTATAACAATAAATTAATCAATGAACAGATCAGATTCGAGGACGATATTTTATTCAAAAAATAATTAATAATTATCAAGGTACCTAAACTGATTCCCTCCAACCATTCGTATTCATAACAATTGCGACCTTCTAACATAACAGACATGACTAACTTTATATTATGACGACCACTTGTTGTAATTTTAACATTTTATAAATTTACATTCTACATATTTTTATTTTAATGATCTCAGATTGAAGAATAACTTTTCCTGAGGATGGTGGAATGGCCGAAACCGATAGAAAAGAGAACGCGAACGAATTGTTGGTAAGGTTGAATTTCTTTTTATTTATTTATTAATAATATTATATACCAACTGTGCCATGTTAAAAAAAAAACAACTTACCTTTAAATATATTTGTATTGAAACATTTTCCCCCCAAACAATTTATACCTTATAATTCAACGGTTTCCAAATAGTGAAATTTCGGTACTTTTTTTTGTATATTTTAGATAAAAATTAAAGTTTTTTATCTTAAACTTCAAATTTATCGATAAAGATATAACAACTATTATACTTATTACAGTTTAGCCATGGGACAAGTGAATCGTTTTCTTAATAAAAACTTGTACTGATTGGAAATGTTAATGCGTAACCGTACATTACTAATAGTATTGTCAATGCCGGCCTCCGTGGCGTGACTAGTAGCTTCCCGGCCTTTCATCCGGAGGTCCCGGGTTCGAATCCCTGTCAAGCATGGCATTTTTCACACACGCTACAATTCATTCATCTCATTCACTGAAGATATATCTAACGGTGGTTAAAAAAAAATAATACTGTCAATAGTTTATTTAACTACTTCATTTAGAGCACCAGATTTAAAAATTAAAGTGTACTTTAATAAAACTATTAATTGATAATTGGTTTGTATATAAGTATCAATAAGTATTTATTAATTATCAATAAGTATTTTATTTGATAAATACAAATAATGTTAGTGACGATTTACGGCATCTTTTGTAACTTTTTTTTTTTTTTAGATATTTGTAATTTTATTATATCTGTTTTTATGTTATACTATGTTTATAATTATTTAAAAATTTTATTAGCAGATGACCTTGCGATTCTGGTAGATGAAAGAAAATTTTATAGTTAATAGAAATTAAAATATATAGCCTACTGTAAAAGGTCATTCACTGCTCGAAGCTAGAATTACGTTAGTGATATTAATCAGGCAATACCGTTCCGATTCCCTTTAAAATGATTACCGTAACTAAATTCCATGAAGAAACCGTAGCGATCAAGTGAACTGATGAAGGAGGAAATGGATGGCAATATACATTTCCGAAATCGAATTCCCTCAGCTTTTCAACAAAACTTCTAAATCAATATTTTTAAAGGAATGCATATATTTTTTGATAATCTGAATTTTATTAGTACTATTCATCGTATTTGAATTTATAAAAATTGGGAGTTTAAAAAAGTTTACAGGGAGTTTATAAGAAAAAAAAGAAGAGTTTACAGTTACAGAAACTTTATCAGTTTAATTGTAATGGTTGTACTTCCTGTTTCAATTTTCATTTATATTTATGTTTATTAAAAAAGAACTATACATCTAATGATTTAGTGGTGTATAAATGTATTTTGTGTGTGTTTAGAACTTTTAAAACCGGTTATTTAGAAAAACAAAAACTGGAACCTTTAGAATTCAAAATAAATTAAATAATAGCTACTTTTAATACAGTAAAATTAGCATAAAATAATAAGGAAGTAATTATTTAGGGGCCCAATGAAACATTGGAGTGCCAGATAAGGGTGATTTTATATTCTATTAATTATTGAAGGGTAAAAGAAAGGGTTTTCATGAATATCCCGAAAACTAACTATAAAACGTACTTAAAATATACGTATTTTTGCTTTTCCGTCTACCTCTATAGTAGGGCTGTAGCTTTAAAAGGGAAAATATTGTAATCTGTTCAATTTGGGTATTTGCGGTTTTCACTGGATCTTGACGTTTCTTCATCTAAGAAACCTAAAAAACCGGATGGAAATTTACCGGATGTTCGTATGTACCTGTTTGTGTTCGGTATTGCACTCTAAATCACTTTTTATTTCTAGAAATAGTCGATCGATTTTGACCGGTTTTAACAGGTTTGACAGGTCGATTTTAATCTGAACTTTGTCAAATTACTTCTATACCCCCCCAAACAGCTTCTTTTTTTTTTTGAGAAAGAAAGCTGTGTAAAAGAAGAGAGATGATTTAAAGCAGCTTCCTTTTGTTCTCTGGAAAATATGAAGTGTATTACTTCTGTCCTCCCCAATATATATATATATATATACATAGGGGACATTGATGCTATTAGATTTTCAACTTAAAAGATCGAGGTCAACTTAAAAGCGGTCATCCTCAGTATCTCGAGATTTCGCCTAATTAAGGTTTTATTTTTTTGTTAGGCACATTTGTTAACAATAAAAACTTATATTTCCAAAAAACAAATTTTTGTAAAATTCCACCCCTTCCAAAAAAAAAAAAAATGCTCTAAATAAACTAGTGCCTAAATGGGTATACTCTGTCATTAGTATCCCCTTTCATCACAAGAAATGTAACATTGACATACAACTGCTGTAGTCGTCTGGTATGTTGTAACATCACAGGTGAGGGGTAGAATTAAATAAATGAATAATATTTAAAGGGTAAAAAAGTTTTTAAAATGGCCGCTGGTATTACCACACCCGCGCGAATGAAATACGGTATGCGCGCGCTCTTTAGTTAGAATCATTGAATTAAATAAACAAAAAAAATATTACATTTAAATAAAATGATAAATATTTTAAATTAAATTGTGTGAGTAAGCCGTGCATCAGAAAAAAGTTGCGCGACGGGAAAGCCCTATTACTGTGTTGCCAGTTTTTTCAAAATTACTATTCAAGACTCAATATTTCTTTCTTTCCTTTTCATACCTTTTGTGCAGTTAGGCGTCGGATTGGGTAATACTTCATAAGGCTGCAGCTAGGTTAATTTGCATCAAAGAGAACGCTTCAGGAAATTTTGTCAGAAATTTGATCTAGTTTTAATAAAAAAAACTACATAGGTTATTTCTGACACTTTGGTTTTTCTTCAGTTCTAAAATTACATGCAAAAATCAGTGTGATCGTAATTCCTTGTTGAAAGTTATTTTTACTGTACTAGTTAATTCGTTTGTTTTTTTAAGCCTTTACTAACCGTTTAGTATACTTCATTAAACATTTCTGTTAAAAGTCAATATTATTATTACAATTCTAAAAAAATAAAACAGTACATGAAAAAGATTACTTCACAAGATATTTGGGTTTGAAGAATAAGAATACTGTTTTGTTCGGTTGACCCAATTTTCATGTTTCTTTAAGCCGTTAAATTCCTTTAAAATAGTTAAGTTTTTCTTTTAACATTTATTTTAAAAAAATAATGACAATTATTAAATAAAAATTTAAAAAAATAAAAAACCCGACTTAAAAAAGTTGACAATACAGCTGTAGGACTTATCGTTCAACTAAATCCGCGTTCCGGGAAAGTCCTACAACTTTGAGTTGTTTCTTATACATATATATACATACAGAACTTAATTTGAAATATTTATCATTTTATTTAAATATATTTTAGATTATTTAATTCAGTGATTCTAATTAAAGCGCGCGCGCATACTGTTTTTAATTTGTTCGGGTGTGAGGGTACTAGCGGCGATGGTCGGCACTAACTAAACTAATGTAGTTTCACGACTTACATAGAAAAAGTTTCGCTTGTATGGTCTGCAGACTGGTGTAGCCACATACCTTTACGCACTAGGTACTGAGTTAACCGGATGATCGAGTTCGAGACCCAGACAGACCGAGTTAGTGTTATATACTTTAAATCATTTATTTAATTGTACTGCTCATCTGTGACGTCACAACCTAGCAGACTACTAAAACGGCATTTTTTGGGATGGGGTGCGATTTTGCAAAAAAAGCTTTTTGAAAATATTATTTTTTAATTGTTAACAAATGTGCCTAAGAAACATAAGACCTTAAAATTAGCCAAAATCTTGAGTTACTGAGGGTGACCTGGCTCTACAGCCTCACCCCCTTGACTTTTTAAGTTGAAAATTTAATGGTATCATTGCATATGTATGTAGAAGTAATCTATGTTCAGTCAAAATCGGTCAAGTAGTTCTGGAGATATACGATGATTTAGAGGAAGACACCGAAATGAACATGTACATACGAACATCTTGAAAATTTCCATTCAGTATTTTGGGTTTCTTAGGTGTCAAAAAGTCAAGAACCGGTGGAACTGGCATATGCTCAAATTGGATCGATTACAATACATTCCCTTCTAAAGCTGTAGCTCTGCTATATAGCTAAACGGAAGACTAAAAGAGAAAAGTAAACATTTGAAGAAAATATAGAGAAAAATATTTTTACTTCATACATTTTTTTCCTATAAAATAACTTTTCCAAACTTTTATTTAAAACTTTTGTATCGGTCTTCTTTCCTGCTAGTACATTGGCTTTTTTAATAAATTTTTCTATTACTACTCTTTTTTGCTTTGGAATGTTTTTTACATAGAAAACCCTCCTTTCTGAAAATTCATTTAATTTTTTCTTGATTAATTTCCGATGTTCTAAGTCTGGTATTCCCGTTTTATTTAAGTCTTTCTTAGCTTTATCGCAATATATGTTTCTAATTTTTATTTTCAAATGAAAAAGAAGGATTTTATTATCATTCATTCTTAAAATATGACCCATGAGATCAATTTTATATCATATTTTATTTCAATTTTTAATATTAAAATGTGGATAGAATTATAAAAAAAAGTTGCCAGAATTAAAATGAAAGAGGAAAAATTTTAATAAAAAAAACATAAAATAATGTAAATAAAAATATAAAGAGAATGTTAGTTATCAAACGCAAATAAAAAGGGTCTCTCAAATGAGGAAATATACGTTATTTTTTAATTTATAAAAGACTTAAATATTTCAATAATTTTATTGGATTTTAAAAATATTTTGAGTATACTATCACCAAGCTAGAAGCTGTTATGTAATTTTGCTAAAATGATCCGTTATTAATAAAGTGATGACAAAAAAAAATTCCTACAGAAAATAAATATTAAAAAAATTATCAAAATTGGTCAATTTGATAAAAAGTGTAGAAGGGGGCTTATTGGGTATATAACTACCATTTCTAGCTCGTTCGGTATTTCACCTATTGCTTCGGTTTGCTTTATTTTACATTTTTATGTTTTAATAGCGCTGTAATGAAATTTTTTTTTTAATATTTTGTGATGACAGAAGTGCAGAAGGGAGGTGATGCTCAATAAGTTGACAAATTTATAAAGAGTTATAAATAAATGGTTTTTATCTGATCTTTCATACTGTGCATCGTAATACCTATTTCTTGAAATACCGGTAGATGTCGCCTAGTCTTTGTATTCGCTTCTGATTCTGCAACAAATCAATTATTTTGATCTATGGTCACTGACGTTCGTCTAATTCACTGCGCGCTAAAGTTTTGCTTCTTTATGTTGAATCAAAAAGTATTACGGTACTCATTTACAATTTACCCCATTTATCACTCGATGGACTCCAGTAAGAAACACCATTCTGCGTTTACACCGTAAATTTGAGAAAGAAAGCTGTGTAAAAGAAGAGAAATGATTTAAAGCAGCTTCCTTTTGTTCTCTGGAAAGTATGAAGCGCTTCGAGTTGCCATGTAAAGTAGTCTGGGAAAGTCTACACGGTGACTTTCACGAGAAATGGAAATATCTTGTCTAAAAGTATAAAGAATGTTACATAATGATCTCAAGTTGTTTCCATACAAATTGATTGTCCTGCATAAGTATCTCCGGTAAAGCCCATGAGGGCTAGGAACGGAGGGGGTGGTTTGGCAACCGGCAATGCCACGAGGCGGGCGTTTTTTCCTCGGGGGGGGGGGAATAGAGATGTCCTGCATAAGTTCATCAGGGCTAAGAACCGGAAGGATGGTGTGACGACCGGAACATCATAAGTTGGGTGTCTTCTCCTACGGGGTGTTGGGATTTCCTGCATAAGTTAAAGTTGAATAATTTGGTCGATTCCGACCTATAAGGGAACAAGGTCTAAATTACCGTTGTTGTGAGCAACATATTCTTTTGGTGTGCTATTAATAAATTCCGATAACAATAATGAGATATTTACATTAACAAAAGAGCTTGATTAACTAATAGAGAACTAGGCGCGGGGTTCGTGCTTCCGCGAACTCGATTAGCTAGTTCAGAGGGCAACGAGTAGGACAGAATGAGATGTCCGAAAGAAACCTACAGCGAAGGCAAAGGCTGAATCAAAACTCACTGATGTAAATGCCTCGGTAGGTCAAACATTTTTTGAAATGTTATACTTCATATATAGATCTATGGAGAAATATCTACAACTTCATTTAAACTATAGACCCCTGGTCTAAAAATTCAAAAAAAATTTTGAGAAAACATAACTGAAGCAAATCTGTTAAGTTTAATCTATACAAGAATATTTTTAAAAGAATTTTCCATAAAATTTATTCCCCACTTCTAAAAAGGGTCTCTCAAAAGTAGCTTAACTGAGAAATATAATATTTCAAAAGCTGAAAACAATACATATGATATTAAATCAATACATTTTTTATACATAATAAAATTTATTGTATATTTAGCTCTTACTTTCAATGTTTTCAAAATACGATCCACAGTACTGCGAGCAATATCCAAAACAGAAGATCTTTTATGAATAGATTTCTCGGTCAAGCGAGACCTTAAGTTTTTTTTTCTTTCTGAGACTTTTAAGTTTTATTATTATTTTATTTTTTTTTTTGTATTTTTCTTCCATCAATTAAAGGATTATGAAAATTAAAGAAGTTTTAGCATCTATGTTATATTGATGCTTAAATCTTATTTTGGTAACAATGAGTTGACCGGCGTAACCGGGAAATGTTATTAATTTGTTAATATTTTTAAATTAAGTTTTGTTTATTTACAAAAAGTGCATATCATGCTAATCCTATTATATTATAGTATTAATCACGTATTACCTTCAATATATAAAGATTTAAGTCGCAGCAGAAATGTGATCGTATAATTAAAAAGATCCGGAGTGAGTTAAATTTTATAAACATATATATATACACGCGTTGATTGTAAAATGTTTTCTATTTAATTTAAATTTAGTAATAACCACTAAAGATTTCTTTAGGTTTACATTTAAATTATTTTTATATTAACTTTGAGTGTCTATTTTTAATTTCACGAATGGCAGTACTAAGAAACTCGAGGGGCCCACAGCAACTGTTAGGTGAAGAGAGATCCACCCAAGTTGAGGATTATGGAAATATCATAACAAAATAAATATTCTATTTACCATATGGAAATTCTTCAGTGCTGTAAGAACATAGTAATACTGTATTATGGCATAATATGAGGAACTTCATGGTGGCTATTTTTATGTGAAATCAACAGATCACAAAAAAAATAAAAAAATAAATAAATAAAAGGAACACTTTATATAACCCTTAAAAAATATTTTTATCCTTATAGGATACAGAAAAATCTGATCTGGACACTACATGATCTCCTTGTATGCCTATTAAATTACATACACACAATTTTTAAAATTACATAAAATTTGTTTTTACTAATAACTTCTGATTTTTTCGAACCGATGTGCCTTCCCCTTGTAAGATCAAAATATCTAATTAATTAAAATTTTATTTGGCTATAACTGTGGAACCAATGAAAATAGGTATAACATATCGTTGAAAAGCTTTCAATGAATTATTATTGCCGTTAAGATAAAATCCAAAATGTCGATTGTAAAAAAAAAAGGGGAGGTACACAACTAGATATTACAACAGTCCTAAATCCAAAATTTCAACATCCTACGGCTAATCAGTTCAGGCGATTCGGCTAATTTTGAGTTATGCGAGATACATACGTATATACAGAAGTCAAGCCGCAACTAGTCAAAATTGTATTTCCGTTGAAAACTGAAAATCGAAATTTTTTTTGCGATCACAATACTTACTTTACTTCGTACAAGGAAATAAAAATGACCGGATACGTAATTACCCGCTTCCCTCTTGAAACTATCCATTTGTATTTCTAATCTTTTCAGTAATAATTTTATTTAATAATAAAAAGTTTATTAATGTAGCATTTATCGATATTATTTGTTACCTACAGTTGTTTATTTGACGTCAATTCTTTAAATAACTTTATATGTCATACATTTTCTAAGAACACAGTTTCAGTAAAATATTACGTACAATTATGATAAGATAAACCATTACTTATAGTAGCGTACAAAGTATTAAATACATAATACTTCAGGTAATAAAACTTCTAAGTGGAAACTTATTTTCATTAATTTAACAATCTACAAAAACAAATATTCGTATATAAATAAACATTTAGGCCTTTAGCATTTATATGCTAAATTATTGTATTCTTTTGTATTCTTTGCGATAACTTTTCACATAATATTTACGTTACCGCCCTGTTCAGTTTTGTATTACCACCTGTGGGTTTTTACATATAAGTTAACTAAGTCTGGATAACCTTGAAATGTCTTTGTAATTAGTTACGCTATTTATAATAATGTTGTGTAACTTTTCAGTTGGTTTTTTTACATTTTTTTATTGTACATATTTCATTATTATAACATAATAGTTTTAATATAATTAAAAATATGTATCGAAAATTTTTCACTGATTCGTAATCAAATAATAAATATAACTATTTGAAATTTTTAGCTCGTATAATGTTTTACACGACAATAAGAAGAAAAAACTAAACCGTAGAGGTTATAATTATCAGTTCTGAATATGCCAACAAGCTTTTTCTTAGAAATGAGTTACACATTGTACTGTATTTCTCTTAAAACATTATGGCGAGATGCCATTCAACGTCTTTCTATCCATCCATTCTTTGTTACTTCTTCTCCCATAGCAACCCATATTAACTCCTCCAATTTGGCATGTCTATTGTGGGAGGGCAAATGTCAAACGGGACGGAAATAGACCCAGTAAATTGATTGGCTGTGCCGATTGTAATTGTAATTTCAATTATAATTTATTCAAGTTTTTTTTTTTGTTTGTATATTTTATATTAATACGAACTGTTAATTATGTTTAATACTTTAATTTAGTCCTATATTGTGAATAAAAAATGTATTGTTTAAAACAGATTAATCAAATGTTTAACACAGAAAAATCAAATAAACAGATGTCAGAACTGTATCACCCGTAGTTTTCATAATATCCAAAGTAAAACAGAAAAATTCGGTGACGAAAAACACGTTTTTTAGATTTAAAATACAATAACTTTGTTATGTGATTAAAAAAGTAAAATTCCGTATTGAACCTCTTGTTTTGAAAAATGCCGCGTGAGGAGTGAAGAATATAATAATAATAATATCTTTTATTTTCAGTCAAACACATACAAATTACAAAAAAATAGTAGGCTTTAAACTAAA
>JAAAKQ030295243.1:0-10247 GCA_010016005.3 Zanna intricata
TCTCATCCCTATCTTCTTGTTCATTACAAAACCTACTCCTGCTTGCCCTTTATTTGCTGCTGAATTAATTATCCTAACGTCACCTGACCAAATTATTATAACTTATTATTCATTATAACTTATAACATTATAACTTATTAAAATTAATATTTATTTATCATCTGAACAGTGGCTTGTATTAATTACAAAATATGAACCAGCGAAGTAAATATATAGGGTAGTTACATCTAATTGAGGTGTTACACCGAAGCGATTAGGTTTTCGAACACTTTTTTTACGAGTATATTTAGGGGCCTTTTGAGTGCGTAATATTAGAGAAAGTATTATTTTAAGGAATGCAAATATTTTAAAATTGTTGATGGATCCATTTCAGTTTGTCGAATTCCAAACCGTTATTACAGTTAATAATCGGATTATTTCAGTAACTTTTAACCGGATTGTGCACGCGTCGGTTGAACGTTAACGTTTTATTATCAAACACGCATCGTGTTACATTTTCTCCTCTATGTAAATTAGATGCTGTATTAAAAGGAAACATTTTTTTTTTCCGAGTGATAATCAATTCGTCGGTATACTGGTAATTTTACATTTTTCCTTTCCTTTCCTTGATATTAACGTTTTACGCACCGAGAGAGTCGATAGGCCGTTGTCTTGCGGGTTTCGTCGTGACATTTAATAGGTCTTGTTGACCTTTTACGCTCAATTTTATACTTCCGTATAGAATGCTACTTTTGTCCGGTATTTAATAAATTACTAACATTTCTTTTTAATGTTTTGTCTGGAATTTCATTTCGTTTTAATTTTTTATTTACGGTTGTCGATCGTTTTAAATACGTTGTAGATATTATTGTGTAAAGTACGTATAAAAGGCGGTGTTAAAAATCGAACGGGTATGCATTCTTCAACCAATTTTCATACGTCATCTCCTGTTATAGTTTTTCTTGTTAAAGTATAAATAGTTTTGTATTTGTTTTACCAGCCAGCTGTCTGTTGTATCTTTCTCGTCAAAACATTTTGACTATAGTTCGCTAAAAATAGAGATCGAATAAAGAAGTAATTTTTGGGGTATTGGCTTTTTTTTTTTTAGTTTACTCATCCAGTAAAATTCTGAAGAGTATTAGCAAATACTCTTCAGAGAGTGTTCACTTCAAATAGGTGTTTACAGTAGACAAGGGTTAAATGGGTTTTTTCTTTTTAAAGGAAAATGCGATAAAAATTTCTAATTTTCAATTCGTTTTTTTTAAATGTATTTTGTGCGAAGGAATTTGTTAATTTGCGTACAATAAAGATTTATGTTTCTTTTTTTTTACGTCTCTCTTCTTGTGAATGAGTTTTTCTTAAGGAAGTCTTACGATTAAATTTATAGTTAAGGTCTAAGAAAAAAGAAAAGGGAAATGTTAAAAGAAATAACTTTTCTACAGTTTGCATTTCTTTACTTTGCAAATTTGACCGAGATGTAGACGAAGTATTCATTGAGTAGCAGTTCTATAACAGCAAATCTATTCTTGGTATCCTGTTGCGAGAAAGCTATTTAAATATTCGTTTTCCCCTTTATACTGCGTACTAGCGGCTCATTCGCGTTTTCACATGCAATGTGAAACGCATTGTTACTACATTGTAACAATGTAGTCTGTGATAAAAGAAAGAAAATAAGAGAAAAGATTCATTGAAATCATTGTGGTTGTACTTATCGAACGAAGAGATTTGCACAAACGAACTTTTTTTAAAAATTGTATTTATTAACTTTTTGAAAAAAAGTGACGTATGCTGTGTCAGTATTTTTCCAGCCTAAATTTTTTTTTTTGTAAAAAAAGGAAAATTAAAAAAGATTCATCGAAATCGGTGCAGTAGCTTTGCGTGATTGAGTAACAAAAAAACATTCAGATTTATAATGTAGGATGAGAAAGTTTTCTCAAAATTTATTTTTTATAATTTATTCCCCAACATCTACGGCTATTGATTGCTGTAATTATCAAAATAACTTTTCAGATTTTAAATAACATTTTTCTTAAAGGGTTTTCAAAAGCGCGTTCTTGTTTTCCAATTTCTTACAATAACGCCGTGGCGCGAGTGGTAGCGTCTCGGTCTTTCATCCGGAGGTCCCAGGTTCGATACCCGGTCAGGCATGGCATTTTTCACACACGCTACAATTCATTCATCTCATCCTCTGAAGATATACCTTAATGGTGATTCCGGAGGTTAAAAAAAAAAAAAAATTAAAAATTTACAATAACCGTTTAAGATAGCTCCAAAACTCTTTTCATAATAGTAATTTTTTTAGGGGGAAAAATCTTTTTTATTTTGAAATGGCGATGAATGTTGCGTTTTGAAACGCAGCATGTGTTTTATGTGTTGTAAGTTGTAATATTTTATAGAAGTTTAATTAAAAATTAATGAACAATCTCTATCTCTCTTCTTTCTTTTTTTTGTTTAGCCTCCGGAACCACAGTAAAGTATTACTTCAGAGGATGAATGAGGATGATATGTATAAATGTAGATGAAGTGTGTGTAGTCTTTTACAGTCTCGGGTCGACCGTTCCCGAGATGTGTGGTTAATTGAAACCCAACTACCAAAGAATAGCCCGCCGGGTAGATCTAGTGGTGAACGCGACATCGCAAATCACCTGATTTCGAAGTCGAGAGTTCTGAGGTTCAAATTCTAGTAAAGGTAAATTAAGTATTAAATTCTAGTAAACCTTTACTAGTTTAATACTAAATCGTGGATAGCAGTGTTCTTTGGAGGTTGGGTTTCAATAAATCTCACTTTTCGGGAGTGGTCGACCTGAGGAGACTGTAAAAGATTTCACTTCATTCACATTCATACATATATCGTCCTCATTCATCCTCTGAAGTCATACCTTACGGTATTTTCGGAGGCTAAACAGAAAAAGAAAGAAAGAAAAACACCAAAGAACACCGATATCTACGATCTAGTATTCAAATCCGTATAAAAGTAATTGCCTTTACTAGGATTTCAGCCTTAGAACTCTCAACTTCGAAATCAATTGATTTGCGTTGACGAATTTAACCACCAGACCAATCCGGTGGATTAATAAATCAATTTTTTAATTTTTTAGGGACTGTTCTAGCCGTATAATTTAGGCGATTACACATCGTCAAGATAAGTTTACATATAAAGTGTGATGTTATAAACGATATTTTGTGTTAAAAAATAAAATCAATTTATAAAAAAAAAAATTGTGCTATTTTCCAGGAGAACACGAATTAAACTGTCGAGACACTCTTAAGGAATTATGAATTTAGCGTGCAAGTGTGATATGTAAATACTCGCCGCCAACATTTATCATTTTTTGAGTTCATAAATTTACTTCATGTGAAATTCCGCCTTAGAATTGATTAATAAAATAATAGAAAAATCTTTGCCATTGTATTCGATCAAACTATTTATAAACCATTCGAGCAAACCACCTATCGCATGGAGGTTTACAAAAAATAATTGATGATTTTCTGGAAATAAGCGATATTTTGTTATTTATTTAAGAGTCTTTCTCGAGTAAATACATTTCATTTTTCTCTTTTTTTAAATGTAAATTTTTCATTTCATTGTGGATTATGAAAGGTGGTGAGATTTTATTGCATCTTTCTTTATGGTTGTTATTTTCAGTGTTTGTGGCTCTTTTACTATCTTGTTTTATTTTCTTTTTTACATCCTTTTTTCTCTCTTATAAAAAGGATGTGTAAAGTTCAGTTTTTGTTGTATATTTTCATGCAGTAATTATCTATTTAGTTATTAGCCCAATAAATATAATTTGAACAATATGTGTTCATAAAACTGTAACACCTCATAAAATCGAAATAAGTGTATAGTTTTTTAAACAAAAAATTAATTACGTGTATGATTAATTTTATAACCTTTTTACTTTGTACAAAGTAAAGGGAGTATTGTGATTGCAAAAAATTTCACTTTTCAGATTTCAGCGGAATAACCGTTTTGACCTTTCCTGAATCCACACTTTGACTAGTTTTGCTGTGACGTCTGTACCTTATGAATGTACGTATCTCACATAATTAAAAAACGATTACTCGTAGGATGTTAAAAATTTTTGATTTAGTACTGTTTTAACATCTGTTTGTGCAACCTTCCCTTTTGATTGCAATCGACTGAAACAAAAGTGTCTACTAAAAAAGCTCACAATCCAAAAAAAAAAATCTGATATTTTAACTTTTGTTTAACTGCAGTAGTAAGTAGTCCTCAAGAGCTTTTCAGCGATATATCATAAGTGGTACTTATTTTCATTGGCTCTAGGGTTATAGCCAAATCAAATTTTAATTAATGAAATTTGGATCTTACAAGGCACATCGGTTCGAATCAGACTTAATCTCCTTTTTTTTTAAATTTAAATATATTGATTTATTAATAATTATTAACCTCTGATTATAAAAATTTTTACGATAAATAATAATTCAATAATAACAATAAAATAAAGAAAAAATATAGAAGTTATTAATAAAATAAAATTTTATGTGTTTTCAATCTAAAAAAAAAAATATGTGTACATGTAATTATAGGAGTAGGAAGAAGTGATACGGTGTCCACGTAAGATTTTTTTGGACTAAAAATAAATTTCATATATAATTAATTTTATAACTTATTTTTACCATTTGTATGAAAGTGAAAAATGGTTTTTATAAATTTTCTCGTATTTTCGTTATTTATATTACTGTAGCTGTTATTTAATTAACAAAATATTTACTTCTCCTTTATCCATTTTGATTATAATTATCTTATATTATTCACCTCTTTGTGAAATCTTTTTTGTAGTCTATAGATACTGTCACAATATTGCTAAGCTTTTGAAGAAGATTAACGACCAAAGCGGGAGCAGCCAAAGCGCCGGCAACGAAGTGAAATGAGTAGTGCAGAATTGAGCGACCTAGTTATTGCTGATAGCAGACGTGTTGTCGCCTAAGCTTATATGGATTATAATAGGATACATATCTTTATTTATTTATTTATTCTTCTTGTGTTGCCGTTTTAACGAACCCTGTACGAATTAATAAAAAAAAAAAAATAATAAAACAATGAAATTAATAAAAACCGCTTCTCTATCGATCGTTCACTGTAATGTATATCCCGGAGATATGATTTTGTTTTCTTATCCATTGACTTATTTCTTCGTAATAAGGCGTTAGAAATATGTTTTTAACATTTTTCAAAAAAAAATAAACAGAATTTATTCGACGTGTTGTCTCTTCTTTTACGTCTTTATTTTTTCTTATTATAAAAGGATTTGTAAGTTTAATTTTTGATAATAGATTTGGATACTTTTCTGCGACATGAAGTTCTTTGTAAAAATAATTTTATCTCCCCCTCCTCCCGTAAGTTTTCTTACGTCAGTTAAATTGTTTACGACAACATAAAAATTAAAATTTTGAGTTCGAGTATTTTTTGAAGGTAATGTTTATTTTTGTAATTATTCTGTAAATATGAAATAGAAACTAGTTAGATTTCAGGGCATATCTTGCCTTTTCTGCAGATCTACTTGTGTTCTTTGAGAAATTTTTTTTTTGGAGGTCAATTCTAAACAAAATATTTTCTGCAAAGGATGGTAGCGGAGGGTCTGTCCTTTTTTTTTTATTGTTAAAAGAATTAAAATGTTTTTCTTTTTCTAACATAAAATGTTGAAAATCGTTGTTTTTTTTTAAAGTACGTATCTTGAATGTAATAAACTTACCAGTGAGTGTAATCAACTACGTATAATTACAAAAAAAAACATACCCTCGTTTAATTTACTTTTCCTCCCTTATTTGTTGAAATAATTGCGCTGGTATCTTACGACGAATAAATGACGATGACGTTGTTTGTTCTGTAAATTTTGAACACTTTGCATTTTAAAGCTGAATTTTTCCTAACGTAATAAATAAACGATACGCGCGAGTACTGTTGCGGTATTTAGAAATTTGCTACAGAAATTTGATTGCTGTGAATGTGTGAGTACTTTTCGAGGGAATGTGTGTCGGTTATGTAATATAGATTTTTTTAAAGTTATTTTTTATGTTCCTAGGGAGTTGGGACAAATCTCTTGTTTAAATAAGATCTTGAACGTTTGACGATATTAATACGAATTGTCAGTTTTTTTAATGTTGCAAAAATTTGCTATTTATCTTTATTCTTGGAACCCTACTTCAAATTTAAAAAAAAAACCAATAATGAGTTGCAGGTATTCATTTTGTACAACGTTTTATATTTATCCATCATCGCAAAGCGCCTCGTATCTGCTAGGTATGGTGTATCTGCGAAAAAATGGTCGGTGTCAATGGTTTTCTATGAAGTTAAGTAGTTGTGTGTAAATGTATATAGTACCGTTCATCCCTTTCGATCAGTCGCAATTATTCTTTATTACTTTAATTCTATTACAGTTATTGTCTTTTATTGACATTTACACTCTACAGACCATTTTGTGTTTTATTTACCCATATACAACAACGTCTTTCGGTTGAACGACTAATAATGAATCGTCGAGAAAGTATCTTCTTCGGAAGGTGTTTTTTATGTTCGAAAATTTAATCTATGTGATAATGTTACGCTATTAAAATACTATTTGTCACTTTTTCCTCTTTATCAGCTGTTGTTTTCCTATAATTGTTATAAAGCTTATGAAAAAAAAATTAGTTCATGAAAGAGAAGGCTTCTAAAACAATTGTGTACTGATTTTGCTCGGATTGAGTACGTAATTCGAAATTTGGGTTTCGTCTATCTTTGAATGAACTATTTGTGTAGATAATTTATAAGCATATTAATATCAAAATAGCAATTTCAGGACTTGGACGGTACAATTTGACTGAAAAAATTGCTAATTTTTTTCAGTCCGTTTGACTGAAGTATCTGTGATTTTCTCTGAATCGCTTATTATTCATAATAAATACTCATTTTAAGAATTTCCTTCCAGAAAAATACTACCGTGACCTCACTATCAAATCTACTTATTCCTCTTATGTTTTGACTCGAAAAAGTTCATTTTACAGTTTTCCATCGTTTATAATCGAAATCGATTCTTTTTTTAAAATTTTAATAAAATTAACATTTGTTAAATGAAAACTAAAATTAATTATCTGTGTTACGTTCTTGTATGTATCAAATATTATATATTTTTATGTTAAGTTCTATACGTTTTAAGGTGGACACCGACATGGTCGGTTCGTTTTTGATATTCGATTCGAGTCATATTCAGTTACATTAGAGACCGGCAGAAGGTTTTACAATTCCAGACGCTCGGTCAGTAGCTTGTAGTATTTCAATCACGTTAGTTGCAACATATCATTTATTAGTATAATTATTCATAACTCGGTTATATCATTATACAAGTGTATGATTCATAAGTTTAATAACGATACACGAAAATTATACTACTCAAGATTATACTATGTTGTACTATTATGCCTTCAACGTCATTGTCGCATATACTACAATTTATGACAATAAATAATCGTTTAACCAAGAAATGTTACTTATTCATTTAAACGGCTACATCACATCAGCTACTATACATAATATTATGTATATATACATGTATATATATTATTTATATATACATGTTGGTCCTTCGTGCGTCCATACATCGTCTATCTACAACCATTCTACAACTTTACATATTTGTTGGTGTTATATTAAAAATTTAAGCAATTACACATCTTTACAATCTGATTTGGCGTATTTAACGATATCTACGTAATTATGATAATTAATTAATATCAAAGGGAATGAATTATATTATAGAGGTCATTTTGCTTATGCAATAAATTAAATAAATTATTTTGCTTTGTAATGTATAATTCAATACGTCCCGATAGGAGCCTGTTGAGATATCTTTATGAACTGTTTCAGAAAATTTTTTTATTGTTTTAAAACTAAGTTATATATTTGTTTTTGTTTTAGAAAGCGAAACGATTTTACGTATAACAGTCCTTGCCCTATTGTGGCAGATGCTTACATGAAGCGTTTGAGACCTTTTCTAAAAGATTGTCAAGATTCCTAACAGTTTTAATCGAAAATATTTTTTCCATTCCATAATTAATTGAAGTTTTGAACTATAAAGCACGTGTTGCGGTGCAGATCAGATATCCTTCTTTCAGCGCGAATTAGCCATTCCATAAATAGCAAGGTTTATAACCGATCAAATAACAAAAATTGTAATCTAATTTTGGATAATTATTTTAGGTACTTAAACCAATAGTAATGCCTTTTGTTTAACAATAATTTTCTTTTTTATGTAGATTACACTACCACGTACAATAGACGTGAAAATTATAATTTTTTTTCCCCCATGTTTATCGGCTATCAGTTACGTTGAGCTCTAGAACAATTATACCGGAATAAACAAATTTTTCCCCTCAAAAAAAAAAATTATATGTTTAATATATATTTCATTCAAACACTTCAGTTAAAAGTTGAAATCTTCGTTATATGAATAGAAGGCATTGAGTTGCTGCAGCAAACGTTTTATTCTCAATTTAAATCTATTAAAGATCAATAATTTAATCTCATGTTTTATGGCTCGATAATTGGTTCTGTTTCAGTGCCAGGCTAAAAGATTAAATTTTGATTACTTATTATTACATTACAATGTTGAGTTATATAAGAACATATTTCACGAATTTGTATTACGAATTTTCAGTATTTTTCAGTAAATGTTTATAGTCGAATGTATGTATATCGTATTCAGTTGTGTATATTTGGTTCGACACGCTTCATTAAATTTAAGCTAAGAAAAATTCATACCGAACTATGATTGCTTACATCGGAATTTTTTTTTTTTTGAAACACCACTCTCAATAATTATTTGAAACACTTCATATACTCTGTCTTTCATACCTTAAATCCCGGTTTTGCTTTATAGGAATGATGCGAAAGCGCCTGTCGCTGCTTCTCGCTCGCTCGTACATCTACTCTCTTTCTTTGTTTTATCGTTGATGGAGTAATGCGTTTGTAGTTTCTTATCTTTTCATTATAAACAAGAATGGTATGTTGGAGGTCAGTCAGTGTTTTCTTGTTCGTTTTTATTTTTTATTCTTATGTATACATAGAAATGATGTCATGTGGCTTTCTTACGCTTCATTATTCACATATGTACGTAATCATTAGAAATTACGCAGTTATTATTTATTTATTTATTTTTAATAATCTTGACTAAAGATAGAATACACACTTGATATTTTTAAATTATACGATTCCGGTTTTTTTTTTTTTTTTTTAATTTTTAGAATAACTCATTAATTTTTTATCTACCGTTTACTGAAGCTGTTAAAGAATTTTTGTAACGGATGTGGTTCTCACTTAATAAGGAAAGTTCTCACTTATGTGAAATTGTTATTTAGCCACACTGATCTGTTCGATTTACTTTTACGAGAATATTATTTTTAATCATGAGTTCGTATTTACTGAAATTTTCACAGAATGGTGTTTTTAAAAATTTGAAATATTAGTGTATCGGATTTATCCAATCATTACCTTCCCACGATAGTTCCTTTGTTTTCCTCCTCTTAAAAGTTACACTAATTATGTTGGGAAATAGAAGTGGTTTTAGTATTTTTCACCGAAAATTACGCAAATTTAAATTGCTTCCCACCGGATTTATTTATAACACTAAAAAAAAAACCCTTTTACTATCCTAACTAATCTAAAATTCTATTTATAAAGTTGATTGAAGAATGCTAATATTATAAATTTGAGTCTATAGATCCAATGTCGTTGACATGTTAATTTATAGCTTCTCATTTCTTGACCTTTGTATCGCTCACCTTTATTCGATATTATCGATCGATTTCGACTAGCGAATCTTGCGAGGTTGCGGGAACCGAAATGCGTTTCGTTAAGAGTGTCTGCCTTTTCGAAATTTGTACGGTTCAATAGTGGTGGTTCTGCTGGTAGACCTAATCGGGCTCTTATTTCTTATTCGGTAATCGGAAAAAAAATTCGATCCCAGGCTTAATCGCACGTGCTGGACACTTTTCTTCTGGCAGTGTAATCTATAAATATGTAACCCACCGGGCTGGTCTAGTGGTTAACGCGACATCGCAATCAGCTGATTTCGAAGTCGAGAGTTCCAAGGTTAAAATCCTAGTAAAGATAGTTATTTTTATACGGATTTGAATACTAGATCGTGGATACCGATGTCCTTTGGTGGGGTTGGGTTTCAATTAACCACACTTCCACACTTCTCAGGAGTGATCGACCTGAGATTGTACAAGACTACACTTCATTCACATTCATACACATCATCCTCATT
>JAAAKQ030295265.1:0-10246 GCA_010016005.3 Zanna intricata
AAATATTTTTATACTCTTTTTTTTCAAGTTCTTGTAAATTATATTTTTGTTCATTGTATTATGTGTACTAAAAAGTTTGTAGTGTTGGGTTTCATTGTGAAAGATAATTTTATTTTTAGCCTACTCAGAAATTTTAGTCTTTTTTATAATCAAAAATAAATATCTTCACTGTCAAGCATTTGAATTTTGAAATTTGAAGTTATCATAGTGATGAATATGATTTCATGAATAAAGAAGCCATATAGATAGGAAAATTAACAGGCAAGCTTATAATAGACATCCAAATATTTGAAGAAATAACTGATGTTGCTTCTAAAATATGAAGATCACAAGTTCAAAAAACTCAAAAAGAAAGAAAACTGGAAAAGAAAGAAAATCTTTAACATTGCAGTAGCGTTCCCCAAGTATAATCAATGTTCAAAACTGTCAGTGGTTTGGGTGGTTTTGAAAAAATAAAAATAAATGGGCTTTAAGCAAGAAAGGATTATCGATCCAGAAATTTGCTTCATTAACTTCAGATTGCTATTGATTTAAAAGGCAGTGGAACTACTTTAAGACCAGTCTAAGATCTCTTTGCGGGAAGAGAGATGAATATTTTAAAGGCAATTACTAAGTACAGAAGAGCTAAAACTCCAATTATTTATTTGAATGAATTGTGTATTTTAATTTGATATTTGACAACAAAATCTTCATCTGATGATAGGGTGAAAGAATAAATGCTGATTAATAAAGGTGGTAATTACCTTAAAACTCTGATTTAGTAATAATCCATGCCAGAAGAAAAATCGTTTTTCATTTAAAACAAAATTAAGTGACTGACTGGAAAAGAACTAAGTTTCATTTACATAGTGCTAAAACCATGGGTAATTGAATTAATGATGAAGATAATTGAATTAAAATCATGAATTAATTAAATTACATAAAACCTAGAAGAACTTTTTCTTACTTAGTGTTAGTGTTAGCTTAGTCTTAGTGTTAGATAACACTTACAAACTTTTTGAAAGAAAGATAAAATTAGATCCACCTTATTACACTTGCATTCAATCAAGCTGGTATGGTGAGCTGTGTAAAGGTATGTAGCTAGTTGCAACACAAAAGTTTTGATGGTAGATGTTCAAAAATTAACTGAGAATTAAATCAATCAAATGAATAAAGATAATCAGAAACCTTAATGTGAGCAAGTAAAAAAAAATTATTCTTTTTATTTAAAATTAAACTATTAATAGATGAAAGAAAGAAAATTGTATTACACATGTAGACTAAAATAGTGTTAGTGAAAATGATAATTATAAGGAAGAATAATAAAAAGAAATTGTGAAAATCAAAAAACATATACTGTTTTCATTAAAAAATGTATAAGAATAATAAACTTGCAGAAGGTTTGAATACATAATACAAATTTAAGTAAGTCATCATTTTTTGTTATTAATTATTAAAAAACAATAAATTTATGTTTAATGCAAAAGAAAAACACAAGAAAAAATTAATACAAAATATTAAAGTTTAAGTTTTCATGTATAATTTTTTGTAAATGTATTGCTTCTGATAATTACAATCAAGTTTTTAAAATCATTAATTAAAAAAGTATTAAGAGTAAAGCATGCATTATATTACAAGGATTACGGTATCATCATTACATTACTAGATAGGTTATTCTTCCATTAATTGTGTACAAATAATCTTTTTAGATTGAGAAATAAGAAGTTTTCGACTTGTTCATGACAAGCTTCTATATTCTTCCACCATGACACAGGAAACGTATCGAATGTAGAGGTATTGAATAAGTATTGCATTGGTCTAAAAAAACAAATTAGGTGATAAAACCAAAACCTACTACTGGTCATACAGTGAGAAGAATTTTAATGGGTAGAGTAGCAGTAAAGAGATTTTCCATATGTCAATGCTCTGTGGTTATGAGGTGAATAGTAGGTTACATTTTTGAAAGGAGTGATTGAAAATCAATCTACACAGTTTTGGAAAGTATATTCTGTAGGAAAAACTTAGTAGAGAAGTTGGCATGTACTGGCTACGAGCCCAATTCCATTATCATTGGATGAAGGAATGCTCGTGTTTTTTGGTTTACCTGAAAACTTGTTCCTTTATTAAAATGTTTCATTAACTGTAAAATGTTGTAGGTGAAATTTTTATACAATATCAGTCTAACTCCCGAAGACTTCAATGAACAGTTATTTCATTTAAGCAAAAATATAGTAGAAAAAGATAAATATTTGGCTGTTTTTAGGAAAAATGGGTTCTAGAAGAAAATAAAATATATTGAATAATTTTTACTATAATTAAATAATTAGTTTATTTTAGCTTATAAATATATATATATATATATATATATATATATATATATACATTCACAAAAGGAAAAGCTACTATAAAAATACTTGTTGCAGTTGAAAATTGTATCACATATTTGTTTACCAAATCCTAAATATGAAATAGCCTGAAATAGAAAAACTATCATTATAACTTTGAATGTAATTAACAGAATTATATTAGCAGCAGAACCAGTGTCACTGAAAAATAATGTCATGTAACTGAAAGGTATCAGTGCATATAATATGAGGTTAATAAACTTAAGTGTCTGAAAAATCAATCAGTTGTGTTTGAGAAAAGTCAGTGAAATTGATTTTAAATTCTACTGTACAAATATGCAAATTAAACTATCACATAGTTGTAATTTTTTGGTGCTTAAATGAAGAAATAGGATGTTTCTATTTGTAGCTGATATTTCAAAAATTCTCCCCTCCCTTCTGTTATGAAGACTTGTTTCTGACTGAACAAGTTATACTCTTTTGTCTACATCATACATTATCTACTTTGAAAGAAAAGTTTAAAATTAAATGTCTGTTATGCACTTCTTTAACCTAGAATAAATAAAGAGGCTACAAAAAATAAAGTAAAAAAGAAATTAAAAAAAAAAAATTGTTGAAAATAATTTAATGAAATGCTTTCTTCAGATTTGAAAAAATTATAATTTGAAGAACGGTATTATTTTTAATATATTGATTTTTTGAAAAGAAATTCTAATTACTCAGTATATAAAATTAATTTGCATAATTTTTATTTAACAGAAGTTTGGGTACTTTTCTTAACTGCTTTCATCATATTTAAATTATAACAGATTACTACTAACTTTTATTTTAAAATATAATATTCAGAGCATGCAATTATTTTTAATAGAAATAAAAATCTTTTTTTTGTGATGTAATGTGGAATTAAAAATGTAAATTTGTTAAATTAATATTTCACCTCTACTTAATAGCAATGTTAAAATTTTGTTAATGATTTGCCTTTAATTAATATGTATATTTTTTTGTCATTATAATTGTGTTATAATTTTTATGATGATATACTCATATATATACTTTATACTGTTAAATTTATTTACAAGTTGTCTATAGATTAATATAAGAGGTAATATGTTAAAAAAGGTAAAGGTTACTTGAATTAATAAAGAAAAATAAGAAAAATTTACAAAGAGTAATGCAGGTCTAGAGGAGGGCATGCACTACATTAATGCTAAGCAGGCGGACACCCAAACAAAACCTAAATGATGTTGTGTATACCATTTTCACTTCACTTCCACTGCACTTTTGGTGCCATTCGTGCGAAAGTTAGAGTTTCGTCTCTCATTCTCTGCAAAAAAAAATATCAGTACAATCATTTTCCGAAAATATTTAACATTTTCTACGCCTGTAATGTAGCTACAATATGTCTAATAAATTTATTACACTGAAAGAAACATGTTCATATATTAAGCATGTTAATCATCCTGAGATATTATGAAATAACATAGTAAATAATTATATTAATACTTTTGAAAAGATGGATTATTTTTAATTTTATTATATTAGTGGAGAGAAACATAAATATTTACCTCAAAAAATTTTTTTAAAGTGATCTAACTGTGCATAGTACAATAATAATTTTAAAAAAAAATTATATGTGTACATAGTGAGTTAAAAGTATGGAAACTCCTCAACAGTTTTATAATTGTTCCTTATAAAAGAATACTGTAACTTTTGGGAGAAGTACAATTTCAAAGACCATTAAATGATTGAAACAGGGAGCATTAGTAATAGGGGAAACCAGGACGCCTAAATGTATAACAAGTTTTAAAAAATCACTAGATTATGCAAGAATTTATTAAGAATCCTCATTCCTCAACTTGAAAGCAGCTTAAGAAAATAACATTAGCAGAAAGTGAAAATTTCAAACTATTAAAAATTCATCTGATGTAAGAACTTAATGAAGATGTCTACAATCAAAGACTTGAGTTCTTAAAATTATGATGAACAATATTTGTGCAGATCCTAATTTATTAAAAAACACAGATTTAGTGATGAGGCCACTTTTTTAAATGGCTGTGTAAATCAACATAATTGTCAAAACTTCTTTCTTTTTCTCTTTAGCCAACGAAACTACTGTAAGATATTACTTCAGAGGATGAATATGTATGAATGTGAATGAAGTGTAGTCTTGAACAATCTCAGGTTGACCACTCCTGAGAGGTGAGGTTAATTGAACCAACCACCAAAGAACACCGGTATCCATAATCTAGTATTTAAATCCATATAAAAAGTGTAGTAAAAGTAGTTTACTACAGTTTGAACCTTAAAACTCTATTTTGAAATCAGCTGATTTGCAATGTCGCATTAACCATTAGACCAGCCCGGTGGACTTATAATTGTCAAAACTGGACTGATATTAATGCACGCTGGTATTGTGATGTACTTACACAGTACCTGGTGAAAGTACATGTATGGGCAGATGTTGTTGGTGGACGATAGTTAGGGCCTATATTTATTGATGACAATTTAAACTCAGTGAAATATGAGGCTTTGCTTCTCAACCATATTCCAAACATTCAAAACTTTGTTAGCTCCAACTTCCAATACATTTGGTTTCAACAAGATTGTGTCTTGCCTCATTTCGGTTTTCAGGTATGTGAAATTTTAAAAGCATTTTTTTCTGTAAAATGGATTGGCAAAGGAGTCAAATAAAATGGCCAGTGAGATCAGTTGACTCGTCACCATTTGATTATTTTCTAAACCGCCACTTAAAAGGTATTTTTCATAATAAACCTAAGATATCAATAATTTATAAAATATACTTCAAACATCAGCACAAAATATCACTAGGATATCATTGAATAATGTATTATCATCATTTTAAACCCAACTGGCGCACTGTCAAACAGCAGAAGGAGAACATTTTGAATTTTTTTCTTAAAATGAAGTGTAACTACATAAGCAAATGTAATGTTTAATAAACAATTGTTTTAAAAATAAATTTATTCATTAATATCCATTTAATCAAATTTTTATAAATTTATTTTTTTACAATAACAGTTTCTTAACTCATTAATGAAATTTTTTTCCAAAATCCAAATTTTTATCCCACTGCCATTTTGGATACAGACATTGTACCAATTTTTTATTATCTTGTCTTAAGGAGATTTTAAAAATGACAAAAAGAGTGTTATTTTAAGATATTTGAGTTACAACTTCTGAGCAGGTTTTAAAATTTGCAGTTAAAATTCTATTCTTCGTCAAAAGGTAAAGTAGTTGACTGATACCTTTTTGTGAATGTTACATTATTCTATCTGGAATGGTTTTAAAGTATTGAGGGGTTTTCATTCTTCTTTTCACTCACTATATAAGTATATATATATATATATTTTTTTTTTGTGTAGTTAATTTGAATTAATTGTAATAATTCAATATTAATATTACTACTTATTAAAGAAATTTACATTACATTATGTAATACTGATTTTATGGTATTTCTTTATTGGATGTATTTTTTTAATGACAATATAACATAAATAATAAATAAATTGATTGAAATTCTGATTCATACTGCTATTGCTCTTCAAAAAAAAAGAAATAAAATAATTTGACAACTAGATTGTAGTTATCTTTTAATTTAAATTGAATTATATTGAATAATTCCATATAAATATGTATTTATTTCAGTGAAATTAGCTTTTTTTTATTATTATTACATCTACAACTATGTACTTAGCTCAACAATGAGTGGTTTAACAAAATAAAATCATTTTGTTCAGCAACAAAAACAATGAACAGTTAAAAATAATGAGCTTATAATTATGTAGATTTAATTAATTAATTTAAATGCAACAATTACCTTGTTTTAGGTTTACAACATTTATCTTCTGTATTACAATTCATTGGCAATATTAAACACATTTCTTTGGAGTTATTGTCTAAATATAAAATTAAAGTGTTATCTGTATGTTGCCCACTTTCCATGATACTTTTTGTGTTCTCACAAAATCCTTAATCCTTAATATTAACTAAATCTTATCCTTAATTTGTTGCATAGGTCTGAAGCTTAATGGAAATTTATTTTTGTGTTTTGATATAATTGTTTGAAAGTAATTCTAACTCAAATGAACTACTCTACAGATTAAGAATTAATTTGGTTTTCTTTTGTGGTTTGTAATTGGAACTTTTGTAATTTTTTTTTTTTTTGTTCTATTTCATGGCTGAATGACCAAACTAAATCAAAAGAAATTTAATTTAAGGGCACTTGCTAAAAAAATAAATTGATTCTTTTGCATTTTTAAATTCTCCTGATTTTTTTTGTGAAATTTGATATATAATACATGATATTTGAGTGATGATTTCTGCTACAAAAATATAGTTTTATTTTATTTGATTTAGTCATTTATTTTGCGGCAACTGAATTTTATTTTTATTTTTTTTTTTTTGCAGCTGGATTTCCTGTCCTGCTCACATATGCTTTATTTTTTAGTTGTACAGGTAATGTTTTGTATGTTCTAACGAATTTGTGAAAGTTTATTGATTTTTGTGGCAATTGATAGTTATACTATAGTTTTAGTGCGATACTGTGAGTTACTATGATTTTATTGAAGTTTCATTTCTGTTAACATTATTTATTGGTAAACAAGCCTAGTTTATTTTTTAAAACAATGTCTAGAATTAAGATACTAAAAAGTATTGGAAGAAGGTGAAGGAAAACGCTGTCTGTAAGATGACTAGTTCCAAAAGAGAAGCTGAGGAAATATTAGAAGAGAGTTTTTGTAGTGATTGTGGCTCTTCTTAAAGCACTGCATCTAAAATTAAACTTGGCTAGTACTTAGGTAAATATGATAATTATGTACTCCTGTTAATGATTTTGAGAGTGACATATTCAATTATTATGACTAAACTTCTAATACTAATTTTTGAGGAGTAAACTTTTATCAGTGTATGCAAATTTTTCCAAGGCCACTAACATTTTTTCTTGACAAATTATTGTCTATGAAATGAAAAATTATTATGGTTTAGCTATTTTGAGAAACATCATCAACATTAATGATATAGATGTACTATTTGATCTGAGTATTTCCAATTGTCATCTATTACTGAAGAACCTACCCATGACTTGTGCCCACAGACTGATGAATGTAGTGTGAATATCTACTGGCTAAAGCTAAAGAACCATATGACCACAATAAACATACACACCTACCAGAAGCAGTAATGCAGGTAATTATACCAGTATTTAGAGATCTTTCAAATCCTACACTGCAAAAGTGTCTCCATGGCGGTATGTAGAATGCAAGTGAGTCTTCGAACAATATTATCTGGTCAAGGATACAAAAAAATGTTTGCATGTTAGAATACTCTGGGATTTGGAATTTTGAGTCCATCTATAATGCTGGAAATATGATAAAATGTTTAATGTTTGCAAAGGTAGGGTTTAACCCATGAAAAAACTGTGACAAAGTTTCCAAACATTTGATGAGACTCACATCAGGGAGGCTGGAGTGGGAAATATAAGAAATTAAAAAAAAAAAAATTGTCTACAGAGTCTTCAGCAGAACTGCTATGAGAATTTAAATTATGCAGAAAAGCTAAAAGAACACTATGAAAAACAGGAGGATCCTGACAACCCACATTATAGTGCTGGTATGCACTGCTATTTGTTCATTCTCAGCCGAGTTCCCATCCAATCTTCAAAGTTAATTTTCCAAAAATCTTGTATTTTAATCTTAGTTAATCTTTAAGTACACTTTTCTCAACAACCAGGAAATATATGTGAACAGTTCTTTTTGCATTATTTTTAATGAAAACAGGTATCAGTTCTTTTCTGTTTCTCCACCACAGAGGTTTTTGGAGAGAAACAGAAAATACCCAAAATATATTTGTTGAAAAATAAGAATTTAGAAACACTTTATATGACGTTGACTCCGTCTACTGACGAATCGTATGAACATCAACATAACCTAACCAAACATAAACTACGCTTAGTAACTTCTTTTAATTAACCTTAAATATGATACGATTCATCAGTACATGGAGTGAGTATAATACAAAGTAATTTATAATATTTATTTTTTATTAACAAATATACTTTGGGTATTTCTGTTTCTCTGCAAAAACCATTGTAGAGTTTAACTAGTTATTCTTAAAAAAAAAAAACTTATGGGGGAGAAATAGAAAAGATCCCATATCTCTTTAACACTATGGAAACTAATTTAAAAATAATATGTTACAAAATTTTAAAAATAATTATTTCTCTTTTGAGGCACAGGAAAGAGGCAAGTACCTATTGTAAAATTAAAAAAAAAAAAAAAAAAAAAAAATGTAACATTGACTACAATAAAAAACCAAATCCATAACATTGAACATGACCTTGTAAAAAATGTCCTATGCAGTTATCTTTTCTACTTTTCTGTGAAAGAGTGCCAAAACATAAACAAAATTAAAATTGAATGCATAGGACCATGCAATGACCTTAACTTTGATTTTTAGGAAAAATGTAAGCATTAAATAATTAACATTAAAGCATAACAACTGTTTTGTATTCTGAAAGCGCAATCCCCAACATATTGACCAAAGTTTTTGTAGCATTTAACTGCTCAAGATGCATTCAAATAAATTTAAAAATCAACCATTAATGCTCATAATTTGTAAAAATTCCTTTTTGACAGTACTTAAACCCAATGATAAATATATGACAATTTAAGTGAAATGTCGCTGAAAATCTAAATCAGGAGCTCCTCCCCTCTCAGTGAGATAAGTTGTATGGTTTATTTTTAAGATTTTTGCAAATAGTTGCTAGGAACAAAGTGCATAATATTTAAAACATATTATAGAAAATTTCTGTTGAATTTGGAATAAATATTTTTCCCTTCTGAATAAATACATTTTTAACATATATTTTCAGAGGTGTTCATGACTTTTTTTTATTAATTCTAAAATGTACATAATAAAAATTTTCATAATGGTGAAATTTTTCAGTGCACTTTATATTTGTAAATTTACCTATGAACCTCAATTGTGAATTTTTACATTATTCATATATATGAATATAACATGCAAAACATACAACATGCAAAACATATTGCTATGAGTTCTATATTTACTCTCTAAATATGTGTCTTATCAGTGTAATCATACTGAATTTTATATTTATTTGATTTTCCTATGAAATAATTTTACTTTTCTAACTGATATTTTCATTTTTCCCAAACATAATTAGCAGAAGACTTAATCACTGAGAGATGGATGATGAACTAAATAATTTATCAAACACTTTTTTTTGCTTGGCTTACTTGGGTTTTATCTAAGTGCAATGTTGTGTATGTTTAGGCACAGAATCACAATTAAATACCCTACTCATGATTTTAAATGAGTTTAAGTACTTTTATTCTCATAAAAATATCAGAATAGCCTATTGATTTATTCTTACAAGTTCAGAGTTGACAAAAACAGCATATAAGCACTATTATTCTGTAAACCTTTTGTTGTGATAAGTAACTAATGTAATAAATAATGATAATTCTACATTTTAATTTTTTTAATCCCTAAGAATATTTATATATATGACTATTCAGTGGGCAGAAATGACTCATTTTACAGTTAATGGAAAAATAACATTGTGGTGACAGACAATGGTTAGTTAACTGAACTGAACTTACAGTAGGACTGGACTTCAATGTAATATTAGAATTTGTATAACGTAAGGAGCTATAGGAGATGGTGGGAATGTTAAATAATGTAATTCTTTTTTCATTTTAGCCTTTGAAACAACCAGAAGGTATTACTTCAAAGGATGAATCAGGATGATATGTATGAATGTAAATGAAGTGTAATCTTGTACAGACTCAGGTCTACCATTCATGCCGGCCTCCGTGGCCGAGTGGTAGCGTCTCAGCCTTTCATCCGGAGGTCCCAGGTTCGAATCCCGGTCAGGCATG
>JAAAKQ030295287.1:0-10252 GCA_010016005.3 Zanna intricata
ATGAATGTGAATGAAATGTAGTCTTGTACAATCTCAGGTCGACCACTCCTGAGAAGTGTGGTTAATTGAAACCCAATTATAAAAAAACACCGGTATCCACTTATATAGTATTCAAATCCAGTATAAAAATAACTACCTTTACTAGGATTTAAACCTTAGAACTCTCGACTTCGGAATTAACTGATTTGCGATGTCGCATTAACCACTACACTGGTGGGCATTATCAGACAACTATTAATTCTCAAAATGTAAACAAGTTAATCAAGAAATATACAATGTAAAACATGACTGGGTAATAGTCATTTATAAAATCTTAATTACAAAAAATAAAAATGAATAGAATGGCAATGTGATCCATTGCTATGGCGGCAAGAAATACTGTAGCTTGTTAATGATTTATTTACTCATACATAATTTCAAGATGTTTGAATCAATTCTGAATTTGCCAAATTTCTGTGAGAAAGTGTAGACAGATATACAAGAATATATGACAACTGTTATAAGCTGCTGCGTTAATAGATATGGAGTTAATTGAAGCACAGAAAAGACAAAAATTTTACTACTCATGATTGTACTTAGTAATGGGCAAAAATTGTGGATATACGTGACTATGTATATCCACTCTAGAAGTTGTGCACAAACAATCTATATCCTCATCTCTGTAACAGCTATCTCACCACCTCAAAGTAATCCATCCTGAATACCAACCAACCCCTCCATTCCTAGCCATCGTGGCTAGGAACTGGATGTCTTCTTTTAACTTAATAACACAATACAGTGATCAGTTTGGGATCCATCAGGATGCCACCGATGCAGATGCCTTGGCAGATATTTCCATCAGTGTATTTACGCAAACACTGAATTAAAAAAAAAATTTAAACCCCTTGTTTTTGTGAAACTTATTTAAATCTGTTAAATATTTTCAAGTACAACCATTGAAATCTATTAAATGGTTTCATCTGGTAATGCTGGATGATCAGATGATGAAACAAAATCTAATGATTATTTCCAAAAATATTATAACTCTTCAATTTCTACATCAAAGGTTATTATTTTATAATAAATTATGTAATATAGTCAGTTAAACAAAAGATATCATTCAACCAATTACACCAGAAGAAAAGATACCTTTTTCACATTATTTGAAGATCCTCTTATGTATCGTCCTAATGATTCTAAATCATTAAAATGGTTCTAAAAAGATTTACAGGATCTAACAACCAAATAAGCAATCAAATGAGAAAATTTTAAATGAAGGCAACTCTAATCATAAATAAAGATTGTGACATAATTGTAAATTGTACAAATATAACATTTTCAAACAGTATTGTTTTGCTACAAAATGTCATAATAAGGTCCTAAAGCTTATTATTATTAATAAATATTTATTATTATTACATATATTTCTCTCTGAAGTACAATGTCATCTTTTTTTAACTCCCACAAAAAGTCAGAATAAATTTTTAAGATACAAAAACAAGCTATAAGATGATTATCTGCTGCCCATAAGAATGAATCTTTGTAGAACGATATTTAGTAATTAAAAATGTTAACTTTTCCTTATGATTATATTTAAGAATGTGCAATTTTTTATAAAAAGAATGGCTACTTACTTATTCTTAAAAAATAACAATATCCACCTTTACAAAAACAGAAAGCGGAAATGTTTTTTTTATAATTCAACACAATACTTCAACTTATAAGAAAGGGCCTTATTATGCTTCGATTGTTATTTTTAATAAATTCTTGAACCATTTGAAAAATCTTACAAATTTATTTAAAATATTTTTTAAAGGAAATACTATTATTACTGTCAATGAGTAAAAAAAATTCTAATTAAATAAAAGACCATAATTTATCTGCATTCCACATTCAACATGTACATAAATATAGACTCAAAATAATTTTCAATAGCAGCTTCCAAACTGTAAATTATTTTGTAGTAAATTTTCACACTTAACCTTAGCATTACTTCAAGTGTTATGATTTAAATATTTAATATAGAATTAAAGTTA
Organism: Zanna intricata; assembly: GCA_010016005.3. Taxonomy (NCBI): domain Eukaryota; kingdom Metazoa; phylum Arthropoda; class Insecta; order Hemiptera; family Fulgoridae; genus Zanna; species Zanna intricata. The sequence continues at coordinate 2,016 of JAAAKQ030295287.1, forward strand.
ATTAAAATTTACACTTACACTAAACTATAACGCTTTATACTTTTTTTATCTTTATCTGTTTAACCTCTGTTACTACCTTAAGGTATTACTTCGAGGATGAATGAGGATGATGTGTATGAATGTGAATGAAGTGTAGTCTTGTCAATCTCAGGTCGACCACTCTTGAGAAGTGTGGTTAATTGAAACCTAACCACCAAAGAACACTGGTATCCACGATCTAGTATTCAAATTTGTATAAAAATTTTTAACTTTACTAGGGTAACACTTCATACTACAAACTTATTTATATACTTTGTTTACATCTTGAAAATTGTTTTTATATTTATAATTTATCTTATAATGACTTGATTTAGATAATGTTTATTGTGTAATGATCAGAATAAATTATTTACGATTATTTAATTATATAAACTCAAATAGGAAATAAAAATCAACAAATGTTATAATTACCTTTCATGTAAAGTAAGCTATTATAAAAATAGAAACAAAAGAAAATCGTTTCAACAAATTTTTTATTTAAATTAATTGAAATCAAATCATCACATCATTCAACACTTAATGAGTGAATTGAAAATACAACTCTATTTTTATCATCAGTTAATACTTAAACTATAAAAAAATACTTTTATTATCTTAATGGACATAAATAATTTTTATAATCAAATAGAGATAATTTACACTTAATTTTTAAAAGTAATCATAAAAAAAAAAAATATTTTTTAATAATCTAGTTAACTGGAAATTCCTTTAACAATTTTCTGAATGAATTAAAATTAGATGGATATTATATAGAATATAAAAAAACAACTAATGTTCATTAAAAATAAAATGGATACAATCACTCAAAAACTGCACTTTTTTTCTATCCAATCCCTTTAGAGTATCTAGATCAGACTCCAGTTCAATATTTATTAAAAATTATTGTTTAGATAGACAACACATAAATAAATTATGACAAAACCTGGTAGCTGTGTAAATAGGTAGGCAATTTAATGATAATGAATTAAATACTATATAAGATATTTATAATGACTCCAGCTCTGCTAATTTTAACTTCCAGTATTAAAGTAATTTGACACAAGATAGTAAATTAACAGCAGCATGTTTTGATGCTGATCAGATTGAGATTGGACAAAAAGCAATTGATGAAAATGAACTGGACTTACTTCCAATGTTGTGAAAAAATATTAGCATAATTAAATTTTTAGGTCAAAGTAATAATAGTATCACCAGTGTATAGGTTGTCCAACATTCTAAAATACAAAAAAATAATAAAATCCATGCAAATAGTTCTCAATAGGTGAACATTCTTATGACTCTTAACTTAGACCATGTAATTTAAAACAGATTTTTTTCTAAGGCCATTCAAGCATTTTCATGATTATAATCTGCGTTATTTCAGTAGCAACTTGAAATTTCTGAGATCTACATCTAAGAGTAGTCCTATTACAAAAAATATACATAATTTTGATTCACATTATCAGTTAATTCTTAACTGTTTTAATAACACTAACTTTTTAAATTAAACCAAACGTAAAACTGAGAAAGACAAAAATTGATCATTTATGAACTCATATGTGCGGATTTAATTTTTTTTTAAATTTTTTAAATAAACACTTTAAGCATATAAGAAAATCCTTGAATGGAACCTGACAAGTGTTTTTTAAAACTTTTACACATATGATGACATTAAAGCATGCATAACTGCAACTAGAAAATTAACATTGAAAATTGCTATCCTTAAATATATTTAAGAATACCAGCTCAAGCTTCATTAGATTATACATTACTCCACAACTTAAAAAGATTTTACTCAATGAGTAAAAAAAATATTCCACACATTAAAAACGTTTGTGCAAAACTACTAACATCAGAATTAAATTTTTTATCATAATATTGGATATGAGTTGAATTCTTATGAAACAAACTTAAAACTTCATACCCATTTTTTTACAACAGTCAAAATGTACCCCTTAAAATATAACGACCACAAACAAATAATTAATCCGATTTTAATTAATTCAAAAAAATATCCCAACTTTTCTAAATTATCAGTAATAATTTCTAACCTCAACATTCGAAACACTTACCTAAACGATCCAAAATTTTAATAAAAATGGAACTAGAACACTATCTTGTATTAATACAATTTTGCACACACAATAATTACAACCACCTACAAAGTGGTGCAACTGCTTCCACGGCTAGAAGCAGACTGATGTATGACGTTACCAGCCAAACCTTCAACAACGATGACGCGAGAAACATGACCTACGTTATGACTAAGTGTATACAGATAATCTGTTCTGAGAACTGAATTTAATTCGTGAATAAATCAGTCAACGCAATTACGATAAGAAATAAATTCTAACAACATCTAAATATAATTTAATTCCCTAAATATAAAACCAACCATTTACATGCTTCTTTGAAGTTTCGCACTTACAGGAACATTTTATAGTAATATTTATATCACAACCAATAAATTAATTGACTAGTAATGGGGCAAGACACTAATTTAATCTAATATCCAAAAGCTAGTACAACACTAAACGAAAAACAAACCAAATCTATCACGTAAAACTACGTTTATTGATCGTAACACCGACATCCTCGCGATAACACAAGCGTCTAGTATCGCCATGTTCTGGTGGGGGTGAGATTCAATTAAATACAACCAATAGAAATCTAGTAAAACAGTTTTTTAAATTCGCAACACGTGCTCCGAACTGATTCATAACGTATAGATCGTGAAACTAAGTCGTGTTTTGGATTGGTTTTATATTTAATTTATATTCTGTTAAAATTAATTTAAAATTCGCATCTCGGGTATTAATACCAGTAGATCAAAGTTATATTTATATGAAGAATAATTTCTTGTCATTAGCTAAAACTGATAGTTATAATTTTCAACTAAATTAACTACGACAGCAGTATGTCAGTTTAAACAACTCATTTTTAAAATTTATAAATATATTTTATCTTTTTATTTATAAATTAATATTTATTTCGAAATTGTTTTCTGAATTTGTTATTGTATATTTGTGTATAATGAGGTGATCAGCAACATTTAAAAAGTTTTTTTTTTGATTATATATATGATCTCAAATATTCCAAAAAATCAGTAATTAAATGAGTTTTACCAATATATATTACTAAGATTCATTACAGTTAATTTATATATGCTACCATTATTAAATTTAGTTTGCGAGGATTTTAGTATAATTCAAATAATTTACTAAATTTGACCAGAAAGATATAATTATAACTAATAATTTATACTAATTATAACTATAATTTTTACTAAGCATATTGTTGACTGTAAGTGTCTTATTTATTTATGTATTTTTTTATTAATGCAATTATGTGTAATGTATTTCACAAAAGTATGTTTCTTTTTCTTTAATTGATTTAATAATTTCCCTTTTTTAATGTATTTATTATTAATATTTTTTACAAAAAGTATCCTTATGTCTATTTTTTGATTGTTATTAATATGATTTGTTTCATTTTGTTGTTTAATTCTGTTATGTTGCATAATTGATAAATTTTGTGTGACCAAGGATGATTTGATTCTCTGAGAATACAACATAATGTGTTAATTTTCTAAAATCTCTACTATTTCATTGTTTTTATTAATGTTTGTTCCCACATTTATTGTTTTATTATTATCAGTTTCTACAGTAGATTTTAATATTTTGTTGTTATTACATTTAATTAATATTTAAAACATTAAAAAAATTTTGTTTATATATCTTTCCATAATATATATATAATACATAATTTATACATGATGTTCATGCACACACTTACAAATTTTTCAGTAAATTATAAAACTGGGAAAGTATAAGAAACAAAGATAATTTCTGAAACTATCAGGGTAAGAAGAATAAAATAATAGGTAAAACAGTTTTCCTTTAAAATGATTTGCAAAACGATTGAAAAATTTTTAAAAATAGATTTGCAGCAGATAGAAATATAAAAAATGTGAAAACAAACAAATTAAAGTTAAGTATTAAAACATAGATAATAATGACTTTTAACTAATTAATCCAGAAGTAGTCAGGCACATTAGTGAAGCAGAAAAATTTAAAAGCTTGGTTATTCATTCGACTTTTGGTTGAGGGTACTGAACTAGATATATTGTGTCCAGTAATCCCATTTAGTAAACATAGAACAGTGATAGGGTACACATCATGCTTTCTGTGTTAAATCATTTTACAAAAATGGTGAACCGCAACATCATCCAACAGTTATTTTGCAATTGGTTCAATATTCTGCTTCTGGGCAGTACCGTCTGTTCATGCACTTAACACATAGGTTAAAAAGTTTGAATAATCTGTATTCACATTAAATTTAAAACATAAGTAGCAAAACTGCAATAGTAAAATATATAAGAATGCCATAAAAAAAATTGACAGAATTTAAACTGCCATAGCAAGCATTCTATTGTTCGTAATTAAACACACATTAGCAATGAATATCAGTGAATCATAGATATGTCAAATCTTACGTAAGATCTTAAGTTTTCATCCCTATAAAATTCAAATTGTCCAGAAATTAAAAATTGTGATTTGATTTGGATGAACTTTTTTCAAGAAATGTTGCAATGTTTGGATGGTGATTATAATTTTATCCACCATATATTTATGTCATATGAAGCTTATTTTCTCCTGAATGGGAATTTAAATAAACAGAATAATTGATATTGGTGCGCTGAAAACCCCCTTCAGTATCTGACATTATTGCAACATTTTTTTTCAAGACAATCGAGGAAACCCAACACTACTGCAGTGTGCTACACAAGCATGCTCAAATCATTTTTGAAGCTAGAGTTAGTTTGATTTCTAAAAATTATGTGTTTTCAAGCAAGATAATGCTATAAGTCACATTACTTTAAGAGAACGTTGTCCAGACCATATCATATACAAAATTGGCAATATTGTTTGGCCTACTAAATTTTCCATTCACATACAACCTTTTTTTTTGGAGTTTGTTCAAGAACAAAGTGTGTCTCCAGAAGCTGCAAACATTAGTGGAACTACATTTGAAAATTCAAGAAGTTGTACTCGTAACATTGCCCATTTTACAATGAATAATGGAAAATAAAGAGTGCATAGATTTTAATGGTACCCACCTGTTGAGTGTTATTTTTAAAAATTAAAATGCCATCTGTTACTTAAAAGAAAATTTTAGGAACATTCACGTTAAAATTAAAACTAAATTAAATAGAGGAGTTTAAGTTTTACCATTTCTCTGACATACATCTATTAATTTATTTTCATTGCTTTTTTATTCTTTTTGAATTAGATCTCACAGTAATTTCAGTAAATTGCTGTAATCGGCTAACTGTCAGAGATATGATATGAGATATAAAAAAACTGCAAAGCATTTGTTAATGGTCGATGTTCTCCATATCAGGATTATTAGGGAATGTGCAGAGTGAACTGTTAGTGTGTTTAGTGAAGACCCATTGAGGCAACTCCACACTCATATCTCATATTCTGATCCTATCAATATGCAGATGAAATTCAGCCCAACAAATGACATCTGGGTACTGATTGAATAATAACATTACTAATCTCTAAAAAAGAAAACATTGACTAATTCCTATTGTGCTTCAAATTATTTACAAATATCATAGACATAAGATAATAATGTATCTTTTTCTTTCATGAAACAATGTATAACTTTACTTCCTTTAATCAGTAGGAGGTAGTTCAATAATAAAATCTTCAAAATATTAAAAAATAATTTTATAATTATAATAGTAATAATAAAATACTGTTACAAAATGGAGTCAAAAAATGATTAATTTACTGTAGGAAAAACGTATTTTGCTTTGTAGGATTGTCTAGCTGTGATTAGTAGCCAATGAGAAATTCACTCTATGTAGTGTTCTATTTAACAACAGGTGCAGCTGTTACAAGTGTTGTTAATGCTACACATGTTGTTTAACTAAAGACTATATTACCTCATGAACATACTCAGCTTATCTGTTATTCTTCATATAATAAATAAATATTAATATTATTTATTAAAAATGGACAAATGTAACGCATTAAACATTATTTATTCATTAGAAATGTTCTTATTTGATAATAAGAAAAAAAAAAGTTTCCCAACAACTTGCTGGTGGAAATATTAAATCGCTCTAAATAAATAAAAATATTTATTTTCAGATTTTTTTTTCTTATATTAGTTCAGAGTATTTTTATTTTTATGAATTTATCTTTTTACTTCCTTGTACTTGTGAAAAATTTTGGTTTCTGATTTCAACGGAAATATCCATTGTGATGGTGTTGATGAGATTGCATGTGAGTAATTTGATAGTAATAAACCAATTGCATGGAAAGTTCCACCTCTAAAATTCAAGAGTCTTGGAAAGTATAATAAAAGCTGGTACATGGAAATGTAAATTATAAAATTTGTGGAATGCAAAAAAATGAAAGCTCTAACTGTACTTCAAAGCAGTCATTCTAGCTTTCTTTCATTTAGATTATGCACCTATATTTTACAGATCAAGCTAAGCACTAAAAAAAATATTAGAAAAGTATCCAGGTTTCTAAATGTTATAGCTTTAGAGAAAATATTTAATTTTACTATTTTTAATTTTAATTTGATAATAAATTATGGGTCACTTAATATGGAAATCAAACAAGGATACCTTGAAAATAAGAAAAATTTAAATAACAAAGCTTTAGAAATTGATAATATACCTACAAATAATAAACTAATATAAATATTTATTATGAGGCAGAAGCAGTCTCATACATTTCATGAGGCAGAAGAAATACTTTCAGGCTTCAATTAAATCATTATCTTTACCAAGCCAAAGAAGACATCAGCAGGTAAATTTGGCAACCTCCATACAGTAAGTTAACACCTAATGCTTCTAAACTATTTACTAGAATAATTTATTGAAGACTAAAGGGAGATGTAGATATTATTGTAGATTAAAACCAGTTCAGGTTCAGAAAAAACCAATGGAAATGAGAAGTAATTTTAGTTCTCATATTAATTTTAAAAGCCAGGTTGAAGGAAAATAATGCTAGATACATGGCATTTGTAATCTTTAAAAAAAAATTCAAGTTAGAATTGTGTAGATCTTATTAAAGATACGACTGATAAAGAGAATTTTATAAATTACTCTTTTAATTTTAAAGAGCTTTCTTGTAGCAAAGAAATGTAGTGATACATGAATTTACATATTTATTAAGGAATTAGAAAAAGTTTTTTTTTTTTAATATTTGAATGAAATGTAGCATTTCATAATAGGGGAAATTTGGATAATAGCAAAGCTAGAAAAATAAAGAAGAGAAGCTTCCAAAATATATGGTATTAGAGAATAAAGAAAATTATTTTTATGTATTAATTTCTGTATTTTACACAACTAATCAACTTTGATTGAAAATTAGGATCATGCATTGTTTCTCTCTTGCATCCTGCCCTCAAAAAGCTATTTACAAAAGAAAGCTACAAATTTAAAGTTACAAAAAATGCATAACTTGAAATATGACAGTAATTCATGTAAACTAAGAATAAATAATTTTAGAAAATTGATAAACAAAATGAGAAAAGAAAACAATTGTACATACAAACAAATATATCTATTTGAGCGCGTGTGTGTGTGTGAAATTACTTAGCACATATAAGTATAAAAATATTACAGAAAATATACTGAAACTGTCCATCTTCACTATCATAAAATCCCAAACTCTAGACAAATATCCTTAAGAATTTCTTTCTTATTATTAGATCCACAAATGATGTGACTCTAGTATGTGTTTTGCATGGAATATTTTCTAGCTTATGCCACTCAGCTTTTTATATCTGCATTACTTTTTCATCTGAGTTTCTGTGATGGTATTCAGCATTACTGAACAGAATCCAGCTTGTCAAGGAATCTATTATATCTCTATTAATTGCAGAGGCTGGAATTTTGTCTTTTGATACTAGATCATTCTTGTGTAATGGAATTAATTACTTTAAAATGATGTGAGTTCATAAGATCTAAATAGACTGAAAGTAGGATATTAAGATTATATCTTCTATGATTTTTTTAGATCATAGATAACTTTGGGTTGCTAGCCATGTTGGCATTCTCTTACATAGAAACTTGAAGGCAGTGTGGGAGACTAATATTTGAGTCAGTGCATTATAAACATTAGAATAACGATCTATCTGACAGCTGTAACTTAAACCATGCATACAATTGGTCAAAATAGCAAGTTTTC
>JAAAKQ030295287.1:10352-22348 GCA_010016005.3 Zanna intricata
ATAAACATTAGAATAACGATCTATCTGACAGCTGTAACTTAAACCATGCATACAATTGGTCAAAATAGCAAGTTTTCCAAATGACTATTTCAATTATCCGATCATGCAATAATGAAGCCCTATGATAGTTGATAAAATAACAAACAACATATTCTCAGTATGATATTGCAAAAAAAAAACTCAAAATTTCACAAAAATCAGTCAGTAATATTTTATTTAGTTGTGGCAACTGCCTTGTTTTAAAACAGAAAGGAAACTTTGACCAAAAACCCAAAATGAGCCCTTAAATGGAGGGAAAACTGGTAAAGAATGCTAAATAAAACAGAAAGGCAAGTTGTAAAAATATTTCTAGTAACTTAAAATCATATGAATAGAAGTACTAGCATGAAATGTGTGAAAACGACTTTGTCTATTGGCCTCAAAGCACGAAGATCATGGAAGAAAGCAGAAATTACACTTGGAATGGGTAAGAAAAGGGCGATTTGGGCAAAGGAAGTTCAAGATATGTTTGCAAAATGTCTGGAGCAAGGTAAAGTTATGACTATCATTTTCTTTAGACATTTCCTAACTTTATGTAGGGCTAGCAGGGGTATAGGCTATTCAAATTTTTTGTTTATAAAAATGGTGTGTGAATACAGTAGTAGTAAAGGTAATCCTGATTTGGACCTGTCTTAAAGGAAAATACCACATGGCTTTTTTCTCTCCTTTCCTTTCAGGTGATCTTTCTGATGAATCCATATTTTCAGTAGGCAGTACAAAAGATTAAGAGTTTAAACCGTAATATGCTCCCAGACATTGAAACACCTTACATCTGTAATGGTGAGGAGTTGCATATATTTGAAAGGAATTGAAACACTACTCATTGTAGAAGAGATTAAGACGGAGGACCAACACAAAAAGTTGAATGCTGGTTTCCTGATGGAGACTTTGTTTTCATGCAGGACTAGGCATCTTGCCACAAAGTCAGATTTTTTATGAATAATGTTAAACTTCTTTCTTGGCCAGATAATAGCCCAGATAGAAATTGTGAGCCACTTATAAAAAACATGTCAAATCATATAAAACTGGTTACAAAAAATAAAGCATATCCTTCTAAGTATGGAAAGTTATCATTGTATAAATAAATGAATTTCATAGAAAATATGTGGCATTCTTTTTAATTTGTTTTGATGAGTCTAACAGTTTGCACACTTCTGTATGTCTACTAATAGTGGAAATTAAGAGTAAAATTTGTGACAAAAATATTACATTATACATTGAAAATGAAGCTAAACTTTCATTCTAGCAAGAGAATTACTTTATATTACTGTTTAATTTTCACATCATTGTCTTATTTGGCTTTCAAACATAGGATCCAACTACAGAAACAATTGATTAACCAAAATTTGTGATTTAAAAAAATTAAATTAAAAAGAAAAACAGTCATAAACTGGATCATTTTTTTGTTGTTTGAATGAAGTGATTTTAAAGAAATTACTAATTAAACATTTTTATTCAAAATTTAACTAACATCTTCAGATATAAATATAACAAACTAAATTAACATAAAAATATAATTTATTACTCAGAAATGAAATTGAAAAAAGATGAGCAAATTAATTAATAATAGCCTCTATAAATTAATAAACAAAATTATATATAGTTCCTGTTATTATGGGAATAGTAAAATTCATGCTATGAATACTAGTTAAAATAATATGTGATTATTACTAATTACATACAAACTGGCTGCACATTTGTCATGTTGTTGACAATTATTACCGGTAAATATCCACACCAGTTCAGTTACATAAAAAACAATGTATTTCAATATAATGCAGTCTATAATACATTTTTTAATGTAACATATCAAATTAATCTGAAATTGTATTTATTTCTTCAGCTATCATTTGTTTACAAAATTTAATATGTAAATTTAGATTATACAGTGTTAATAAAATATGGGAACCCATAATGACTTGTCAAAAGTAAAACATAAAAAAATTTAACTTAGCAAATATTCCTACCTTGAAATGATCTGTTTTTTCTTTTGTTGTAATAGACCATTACAATCTAAGCACCCAGGGAGGTGGTTAATCAAAACTTTTAAATGGAAAGGGGAATGTTGTATATTGTATTTAAAGGACATTAAGAAGCAAAACTCTGAAGTAAAAAACTTAAGGCTATGGCATTTTTAACCAAAATAGTGGCCATTTAAATTTTCACAAGTAGTTCCAAAAGTAAACAAAACATCTCCACTGTAAATCCCCAGTAACGGTTTCGTATCAAAGAACAGAAAGCTTTGAAGCAAGACTAATTGCTAAATTTTGTTTTTAGTGTTTCAGAACAGTACTATGGCTGCTTTTGAAACTATGGTTTTAAACATTAAACAACCCTCATTTTGGTAAAGGTTTTTATAATACAAAAATTTTAGATCAAATCTTTATTTTTCAATGTCTTTTAAAATTATGTTTATCAATTAACCCTTTCCACTTAAATTTTTGACTTGGTTCTTGGGATGTGGTGATCTCATACTGAAAAATAAATTGTTTCAAACCCATTGGGTTGATCTAGTAGTGAACTCATCATTGCAAATCAGCTGATTTTGAAGTTGAGAGTTCAAGGTATAAATCCTTATAACGGCAATTATTTTTATATGGATTTGAGTACTAAATCATCGATACCGGTGTTCTTCAGTGGTTGGTTTCAACTGACCACACGTCTGCAGAATGGTCAACCTCTTTCTTTTTCTTTTTTCTATTTGGCTTCTGGAACACCATAAAATATTACTTCAGAGTATGACTGAGGATAATATGTATGTATGTGAATGAAGTCTTGAACAGTCTCAGGTCGACCACTCCTTAGTAGTGTTCTTAACTGAAACCCAACCACCAAAGAATACCGGTAACCGCAATCTAATATTCAAATCTGTATGGAGTGATCAACCTGAGGCTGTACAAGACTACATTTCATTTACATTCATATATATCATTTCATTCAGCCTCTGAAGTAATACTTTATGGTGATTCTGGAGGCTAAAGAGAAAAGAAAGAAAGAATGTTTCAAGGTATTTGCTAAATTTCATTTTTCTATATTTTACTATTGAAATGTTATTTAAGGATTACCATACTTTGTTAACACACTGCATAGTGTATAAATGTATTAAAAAACTATTTTCAAAAGAAAAATGTCATGGAATTATCGAAGGCTTCTAAATAATAAGAATCAATTGAATTACCACAAAAAAATTATCTATAGTTACTTAACTGATTTTCATGAAATAACTTTACTGGCTGTATATCTTACTCTGATGCTAAATGTCGACTGTGGCATTTGCATTGGGGGCATCCCGACCAAGCCCTGGCTGATGACTGAGATATGAAATCAGTATGAAGGTCAATAAGCCGGTAAAGCCCCTCAGGGCTAGGAAAGGGAGGGGTGGTGTGGCGACCGGAATTGTCACTTGGTGGGTGTCTTCCCCTATGGGGGTTGGGATGTATATCTTTTAAATATCAGCACTCCAAGCCCCGAAAAATGTTAAATCCTGAAAGTTACATCTTTACTTCATTCATTACAACAATTGGCTGTATAGTAAATATTATTATACTCTGAGAAAATAACTCTGATGAGATCATCACCAGAAACATGAGAAATTCAGGGACAGGTATTATTAAACAACAAATTTACATATCCTTACCTACAGGAAATATTGCATTATATTTGTGCATGTTCTCTACTAAATAAAGAAAAAATAATAATGATGAGAAAAAAGTGAATTAGTCCTTCAGATGTGAGTTACTACTGTTATTATAATTATGTTTAAAAAAATTACTTCTGTAGTTCCACTTTATTCAGAATGTAATGTATGTAGAACATTATGAAAACAGTTATCAGCTCTACAGAAGAATATAAAAAACTATTTACAATACTAGATTTCAGTAAATTACATAATACACTGATAACTTATATAATCTGATGACCTCCATGATGGAGTAGTAGCATCTCTGTCTTTCATTTGGAAGTCCTGGGTTTGAATTCTGGTCAGACATGGCAATTTTCATACACTAAAAAAATTCTATTTCATATTCCCATGTACAAGCTTTGACTTATATGGTGAATTAAAAAAAAATGTATTTATCAATAAATCTTAGAGTTTAAAATATTAATATTTTAATAATGCGCTACCAATTGGTAGAGTAACTGAAGGTGATTCAAACTTCAGGCTCAACTGAAGGTTATTTAATTGAATAAGCTTCAATAATGGTGAAAGTACATTTTTTAAAATTTATTTACGTATTCTAGGGAGAACTTTTGACTGAAAGACTAATTGCATGTAATACAATACAATACAATAAGTTTTGTGTTAAAAAAGAAATAATTTATGTTAAATTAAAGATATACTTCTATAAACTGTTGATTGAAGATTTGAATCTGTTTCAAATGGTATGGTTTTCAGTCTTGTATATTCTATAATGGTTAGTTTTTGTGGAATCATTAAACTAATTTCATTTGTGACAAATTAAATCTTATAATTTTGTACTAACTATTTTGAAATGAAGTTTTTCTATTTACTGCTTTTCATTTTTTTTTACCCATGTTAAGTTCTTTTGTACATCTCTGCTTCAGCTGAACATTTTTTTAAAACCTTTTTTTAAAAAACTTTTTATTGTATATCACTGACTGAGGTGATAAGTATGTTTCTCTATAACTTTAATATTTAAAATTTTTTTTTTAACTAAATTTTATAAAAATATATGTTCTATTGTATGAATTCTATATTATGTATTCTCTAATATATAAATAATTATATTGTGCTATTAGGATGCAATTTTTGTAAATTATTTACTGATTTGATTTGAAATATCTGTATCAATATCTATGCTTGTCTTCATTAAGGAAAACAACTCTTCAAAAGAGACTACTTCAAAAAGTCATAAGAGTTTTCAGGATATTAGAATAAGTGGTTAGATCATTGTTTTTTGATAGAAATATGATTCATGTAAATCAAATTTTAGTAAATTAAAAATCTAAATTATGCTGTACTATACCTCAACATACATGATAAGATGTTATCCTTGTTTTTCCATTTTTTTAATAAAATAACTAATGATCTTATTCATTTAAAATGTAATTAATTTTAATGTTTTCTTTCCTAGAAATTCTCAAATGTATTATTAAGATAAAAACCTTACTCTTTGTGTATCCATTTAATGACTATATTTTCCAATATTTATCAATAAACTTACAAATTTTGTCTATTCTGAATAAATTTTATTTATCAACTATATATCACATTACTGTAGTTATATCACCACTATTTTATACAATTATCTTTTTATGTATTAAATACAATATAAAAACTTTGCTGTTTTACTCATGATTTAGTAATTCCTATACTGATCAAGGTACTTTGTTGGGTCCTTTGATATTTCCTGGCAAATGTCAGGAACAAACCTGAGGTTTATTAAAATATGAATGTTAATATGTGTATGGAGGTCATAACAATAAATAAATAGAATTTGTAATAGGTTTTTTGATTACAATCTCTGATATATTTTATAGTTTCAAATTGAGTTTTTAATAATATACCAAATTTACTTTCAGTCTAATAAAAGTAATATATTTCATGACCAAAACTAAATAAGCTGAATATAAAAATTTTCAAAATTCACTAATATATTTTGTTTGTTAATTTATTTATTCTAAATAATATATATTCTATTTTAATATACCTGAATCATTGTTATAAAGTTTTATTAAGTTCTCATTCAGTGTTGTTTCTATTGGAGTCTAAGAAATCTAATAACAATACCACTAGCAAACGCTGAACTTTTTTTAAAAAAAAAGAGCAAAAGGGATTACCAATACGGTAACTACCATTGATATTGCTACACAAATACTGTGTGACCTACATTTTTACGTTGTTTATGTTGTTACTATAGTAACTAAAGAAATGTAGAGAAGATAGAATCTCATAAAAATTCAGTTCCAGCCTTCAGATTATTGAGCTGGAAACTGTTGTAAAATTCAATGATCGGAAAGAGAACTAGACGATGAAAATAAAAAGAACTATATGTATTATTAAAAATAGTAATATTTTTATCAAATAATTTATTTACTTTAATAATATTATTTGTTATGTATAAATTGATTTCGGTAATTCTATAATACTGACTGCTGAAACATTAATGCATAAACAAAAATGCATAAATTAACAAAATTGTATTTATTTTTTTAATAATTTTTTAGCTTTACATAAGTTGTTTTATATTGGTCTTTTGAAATCACCATTTTGTGAGCTTGTATCCTTAATATAATCTTTTACATGATTTATTTATTTCATTTTCAAATAGAAAAAGCAAAGAAAATGTATGTATTTAATGTTTACTTTATCGATACAAGTAATAATTGCAGTAATTAACTAATAACTGAACCAAAATGGGTAGGACAAGCAATTAATAATAACTTTTGGTTACTTATTTATCTATTTACTCTTATAAAAGAATACCATGAGATTTAATTTTTAGTTTTTAAAAACAAATTTTTAAATTTTATCAATAAAATGATTTTATTTATGGAAATTTAAAAATGATTTTAAATATTTATCTTTTATATAAATATTATACATTTTTATGTTATTAAAGAAAAAATGTTAATGTTACAATAAAAAAAGCACTGATAGTGTTGTTAATGTGAATAAAATGATATTTTTCAGTCATGAAAATATTTTGTTGAAAATGCTAATAAAAAATAAGTTTAATATTTCTCATTAAAGACATTTTTAGGAAATAGTGCAAATGAAAAAAAATATATATATAAATTAAATACCAATGCAGAGAGATAAATGATTTAGCTAATAAATATTAATCTTAAAAATTTTTTAATGAATTTTACCATCATCAGAGAATTAAAAACGAACTCATCAAAATTTGTAAAAAAAATTGTGGTTTAACAATTGTCAATCAGAAAAATGAGTATATTAAAGTTCCTAGAACAGTGAGACATGTAATAATATCAAACATAATATACTCTTTCTCTCTTTTTTTCTGTTTAGCTTCCAGAACTATCATAAGGTACAAAGGATATATTAATACAAAGGTATTAATACAAAGGAAGGAGAGGATGATATGTATGAATGTAAATGAAGAGAAATCTTATACCATCTCAGGTCGATCATTCCTGAGATTTATGATTAATTGATACCCAACCACCAAAGAACACTGGTATCCATGATATTAAATTCAAATCTGAATGTAAGTAACTGCCTTTACTAGAATTTGAACCTTAGAACTCTCGACTTCAAAATCAGCTGATTTGCGATGATGAGTTTAATCACTAGACCAATCTGGTGGGTTAAACATAATATACTAGTATACTAATGTTTATTGTAACAAATGAATTTAATATAACGATATAGTGTTATAGTTACGATAATGTTATAGTTACTATAACAGTGTAACCAACTTACATAAATCATCTTTCATAATTAATTTAGTGGTTCATAAATGTTGTGTTTATATTAGTGTATGTATAAGTGGTCTAATCTAAAGATCATCTAAACTGGAATCATCTAATTAGGACAACTATATGACTGTGGATAAGCCATACTGACTTATTCTAAAAAAAAAAAATAATAAATAAAAAAGGGTTTTTTCCCTTAATGTTCTTAAATAGAAAGTATCTTAGCTACATAAAGGAGAATAAATTATGTGAAAATCTTTACCTACCAAGAAATACCAAGTCATATTTTGAGAAACAAGACTATTTTGAGAAACAACGATAATTAAATGACGATATTGATGATATTTTGAGAAAAGAGCCACATCTCCTCGCCCTGTTTAATGATTGTACCCAAAATTAAATTAGATTAAATGGTATTAATGTCTATATATTAAAATCACTGTGCTAAATTTCATCCAAATCAAATCTATCCAATCTGGTGATATCAAAAGCAAAAAACAAGGCAACTTATGTTTATATGTAGATACATACATCCTTCAAGAATTTTTTATTGCTAAAGTTGTATTTTTTGTTTAGAGGCATTCATGAAATGTTAAGATCTGCAAAAAACCCTGGAATGCAAAATCTAATTTGATTAGTGTATTTTATTTTACAAATTATGCTGTGTAAGGAAAAGTATAAATTGTATATTCTGCACAAGTTATACTGTATTAGTGATTACACTATATAAAAAATAATTTTTACAATTTATAGTAATATACCATATAATTATGTAATTAGGAAATTAATAAAGCAAGTATGAATTTCTACAATAATGAATTAATAGATACCTATAAAATAAATAATAAAATTACAAAAAATTGTCATCTAAGGTTATGTGATAAAAATAATTTTAGATAACATAGTTTTTTTTTTGGTCTTCAGTCATTTGACTGGTTTGATGCAGCTCTCTAAGATTCCCTATGTAGTTCCAGTCATTTCATTTCGGTATACCTCCTACATTCTATATCCCTAACACTTTGTTTTACATATTCCAATTGTTGCCTGCTTGCACAATTTTTCCCATCTACTGACCCTCCAATATCAAAGCAATTATTCCAGGATGCTTTAATATGTGGCCTAAAAGTCTGTCTTTTCTTTTAACTATATTTTTCCAAATGCTTGTTATTTCATCGATTTGCCACAACACCTCTTCATTTATCACTTTATCCACCCATCTGATTTTTATCATTTTCCTGTAACACCACATTTCAAAAGTTTCTAATCTTTTCTTCTCAGGTACTCCGATCATCCAAGTTCCACTTCAATATAAAGGCTACACTGCAAACATATACTTCCAAAAATGTTTTACTTTTTGTTTGACATTTAAATTAATTTTTGATATAAGCAAATTATATTTCTGACTGAAGGCTTGTTTCTCCTGTGCTATTTGGCATTTTATATCGTTCCTGCTTTGCCCATCTTTAGTAATTCTACTTCCCAAATAACAAAATTCTTCTACCTCAGTAATATTTTCTCTTCCTATTTTTATATTCAGTTGTCCATCTACATTATTTCTACTACATTTAATTACTTTGGTTTTATTCTTGTTTAATTTCATGTGGTAATTGTTGCGTAGGACTTCCTCCATGTCATTCAAAGTATCTCCTAAATCTTTTTTACTCTCTGCTAGAATTACTATATCATCAGCAAATCGCAGCATCTTTATCTTTTCACCTCGTACTGTTACTCCGATGCTAAATTGTTCTTTAACTTCATTAACTGCTAGTTCTATGCAAAGATTACAAAGTAATGGGGATAGGAACATCTTTATCGGACTCCCTTCTTTAACATAGTATAAAGAAGATATAACCAAAATAAGAGTATTAAAACATGTATGTTATCCTATAGTGAGTACTATATATGTATGGTTACCAACAAAAGTAGCAGTGATTTAGAAAACTGATGATGATAATTATAAAGTTAATATGAAAAATCAAGGAGTATAGTAATGTAAAGATTGTAATATTTAATATATAGTTCCACTAGTCAATTATTTGAAGTAGATTATGAATCATTTTTATGGTATTATTATCATAATAATGCTATTTAAAGAAAGAATAAAAATTTCTAATCACATTATAAATTACAAGCAGTAGTTCGATATTAAAAAATTGATAGAAATCTTATTTGTTCGGAAACCCAAAGAGCAAACCAATGGTTTGATGAAATTAATGAAAAAATACTTCATATAAATCTGACGTTAGTACTACAATATCTTGTTGTGATAAATATGACCACTGAAAAACTTTTTATAGTTGATGTCCATTTAATTATATATATATATATATATATAGTTGTTTCTTATTTAATTATCTATTTTTAAATAATTATTTAATGTTATTTTTGTAAGTGCTATGTATTTATTATATTAAATATAATTTAATTTATTCTATTTTTGTATAAGTAATCTTTCATTCTGATTGGTAAAAAAAGAATATATATATAATTCATCTCAAGTATAGGTTGGTAAGCTGATTTGTAAATAAAAAAAATAAGTGCCCCAGAAATTGCCTGAATAGATTAAGGAAAAGCTTGAATGATGATAAAACCTTGATTATAACAGCATTATAAAAGACAATTAATTATAAATCTGAGTGAAATTAATATTAATAATTAAAAATATAGAACAATAATAATTGCTAAATATACAAAATAAAATACACTTCAGAAGACATTAATGAAAATTATTTCAACTCATATTCATAACACAATTGCAAAAATTTCAATTTAAAAATTATTTGTATTACCTAAAAATCTATAGACAGAGTAATGGTAATTCTATAAAAGAAAAATAGTTTTCTTTCTATTTAAAAATAAATAAATAGATAAAAAAAAATGTTGGGAAGAACTTTTAAATGGGTAAATAATGTTATAATATACTGATAGAATTTCTAATGAGGTAATGATGATGATGGCATAATGAGGCCCTTGAAAACTGAAGTATTTTGCTGAGTTATATGAAAACTGTTCAATTGCCTAGTTTGGTTGAGGTGAATATTGTTATTTGAAGAATAAGTGACTATTCTTTCTAGTAAGCATTGCACATTCATGGCTATGACAGTATTGAGATTAATTAAGCCTTACTTTTTATTGGATCGTTTCTATCAAGTAAGCTGTGAACAGAATGTTAGTAGCACTTTGTCTAAATATAAACACTATTGTTTTTCACATTTTAGTTATGGTATACATAATAAAAAAGCTGAAAACACAGTTGCAGGACTTTCCCATCTTGCACTTTTTCCTGATGCACAACTTACACACACTGTAATATTTTTCTTTATTAAATTCAATGAATCTAATTAAAGTGCGTGCCCATACTGTATTTCATTCATGCATGTAGGGCAGTAGTAGCAGCCACTTTAAATACTTTTTTACAATTTAAATATTATTCATTTATTTAATTCTACCACTCATCTGTGACATCACAATGTAACAGACATGTACAACAGTGCTACACTAGTGTTTCTTGTGGTGAGAGGGGGGTACTATTGATGCAGTATACAAATTTAGCCACTAGTTTATTTAGAGCTTTTTTTGGGATGGGGGTGTGATTTTGCAAAAATGTTCTTTGCAAATATTATAATTTTTTGATTGTTAACAAGGTGCCTAAAAAAATAAGACCTTAATTAGGTGAAATCTCGAAATGATGACTTTGCTGTTCAGCCTCACCTCTTTGACCTTTTAAGTTGAAGATTTAATAACATCAATACCCTATATATAAAATTAATCTGAACAAGTTTGGTCAAAATTGGTCCCACACTTCTGGAGATATAAGTAGTGTGACACTGAACACACATACACACACACACACACACACACACACACAACGATTACAATAATTTCCCTTTACAGCTCTGCTATAGTGCTAGACAGGAAATTAAAAATATTTTGTAAAACAAAAAAATTATATTTGCTTCAGTAATAAATATTTAAGGAATTATTATTTTATTTAGAAAGTGATGTATTATTTGAGTAAATTAAGGGTATTTTAATAAATATTGGTATATTTTCATGTTTGTAGTTTCTGTTTTACTTTCAATTTTGTAATTTACTCAGTTATAAACTATATCACTTTTAACTTTTAATTAATTAACATTATTAAGGACCATTTAGTAAAATAGTTATTTTTAAAATATACAAGTATGTTTATGTTATTGTGTAGAAAGACTGTTACCAGACAAAATTCTATTATGTTAAAAGTACTTCTTAGATAATTTAATTAATTTTGTTGGTAAGGTTGAACTTTTTCAAAATTAAAAAATTTTTATTTTATATAAATAGGTTACCAAGATAGATAAAATTAAACATTTATTTTTGTAAAGTTCCTACCAAAATTCAATTATATCTACAATAATCTTAAAAATAGAGTAATGTTACAGATGAAATGTATTTTTCTTTTCAGATAAAAATATGCATTCATTCATTAACTTTCAAAAAAGATTTGTTTCTACCTTCTGGGTATCTGACAGATCTTAAGTGATATATATATATATATATATATATATATATATATA